>JAOBAT010142229.1:0-11457 GCA_026413305.1 Hydrozoanthus tunicans
CACACCGAGTATTTTATGTTTCCTGTCCGACAGTTCTAATGTTACAGACATCTAAAACTGGGTTAACATATAGTTAATGTATGTCATTAATAACTCATCGTGCTTTCTTTTAACTTAACGCACTGATAATATTATTATGATAACTATCGGACACGGAGAGTATTAATTTCACGTCCGTCAGCCCTTCGTATGTAGACGCGTATCGCTCCAGGCGTGTGAATATATAAACAGAAGTTCATTGCCTTTTAAATTGCACAGTCAAGAGTGTAGCGGATGAAACCCACGTTTAGTTTTAGTCCAGAAAAGCATATAAATGAAGTTTTTTTTCCAAATAGCTGATCTTGGTTGACAAATTATTGACAAATTATGAGTCATGAGCGGATCGGATTGACCGGGTGGCTTACTATTAATTGCGAAACGAAAAGAAACGAAATCACTAATTGCGAAATGTCTAACTGCGAAATCACTAAATGCGAAACCACTGAATGCGAGGGTACTCTTGTAGTTTTAAAATTAAAATATTTATACTCTACAAGGTCCCTACAGGGTCCAAACTAAGACTCTTTTAATTTTGTTTTTCATTTTTCGCCAGTTTTCAAACACATTCACACCAGAAACTTGGCCATTTAACAGTTAAGCCGGCGACACACCAGGCGATTTTATACGCCGATTCGTTGAAAGGCCTGGGACGAAATCAACCGGTTATCTTTTTTCTCATCGGTAAAGGTTTTTTTTCGTTTCCGGATATGAAATATATTTTCTCATCAACAATATTTTAAAACTCGCAAAGTTAACATTATTTCCCGTTCATTAGGTTGATTTTCGACCACTGCATAAGATTTCTCAACCAGCGATTTTTTTTTCTCAATCATAATACTAAAAACTGAACAAGTAAACTTTTTTCTCGCCAAACAAAATTTTTTTCTCGCATAGCAATTTATTTTTCTTAGCTAGTAAAAAATCTTCTCAACGCTCATAAGTAGTTTTTTAAACTTGACATGTTTGGCTTGCCATACTGGCTGAAAATGTTAAAGTGAAGAAAACTTTCTTTTTTTTAGAATCGAGCCTGTGCTTTTCTGTTCACGAACTGATCGAGCTCAGATTGGTCTCAATGTTGCTCAAAGAGTTCAGCTATCATGATGTTTGCATACTGAGTAAGTCCGATCAATTCTAATTTTCTCATAACCAGATGTCTCACTTTGTATGAGTTATGTTGGGAGAAGTTAGATGTTGATAAACTGGGCGAAGTTTGTACACGGATTATAACAAAGATGACTCACCTCAGTTTCCTTCTTCTTGACATAGTTTGCAGGGAACATTCCAGCATCCCCTTTGAACTGTCCCTCCCACCACTCCCCTTCGGCTTTGGTCACACTGATAACGTCACCCTCACTGAATGACAGGTCACCTTCCTCACCACTGTACGGGTACATAGCTACACACTCTGAAAATAAAAAATGTAATGTTCTAGTGAAGAATTGATGACCTATTTTGGTTCTTACAATAGTTGGACCATGCCCTTTTCTGAAGCTCTCGTTGGTTACACTAAAGTGCATACCCTAAAATCTCACTTTATAGCCCCAGGTTTTCTTATTCTTTCTGAAGTTGCAACTGGATTTTTGTGAAGTTCCTCAAGCGACAAAATCAAGCGCTCTTCACTGAAGACAACTAAAAAATAAACTATTTTTTCAGTTTTAAAAGGATACAGCATTATTTTGAAAATACTAAAACATCTTCCATTCCTCCAAGGATTGGTGCCTAATGTTAAGACAATATAAAAATAGGCCCGCAATGCGTGCGTGTATCTACTGCGTTCTTGTTTCCATAGGTATGTGAATACGGTGTTGTTTAGTATGTACAGCTATTTTAGAAAAGGTTGTCGTAAGGACTACGCGCCCATACCACTTACTGCTTAGTTACGGATTACATAAGATTCGTACATCGAATGACTAGCCCTATTGTTCGAGATAAGTAGTTATTCGACAATTAACTGACATTCTGCAACATGGAAAGTCGTCGGTGCTCAGCCCAAACAATAGGTTTGTATTACTCGACAATATCTTTTCGAAATTTTATTCTTAATGGATTTTTCTTAGCGAGCTCAGATGCGGCTAGCAATAACATAAACATGAGGTGTTATTTTCTCATCAAGAGATAACTCCTTGTGTAACTGCAGCCGTAGATGCGGCTAACAATAACATAAACACATGAGGCATTGTTTTCTCATCAAGCAGTGAGAAAAATTCTCGGGAGTCTTTGTGCGACTAAGTCTTGTGGTTACAAGTTACAGTGAGAAAAAAAATTTCGGGAAAATTTGTGCGGTCTTACACGGCGTACCAACCTAAAATCGACTCTATCCATCAAAACGATAGCATTGTAGCTACTGTCGCGCATGCGCAGTAACCACAATGAAACAAACTCGAAGGGCAATTGTTCTCAAATTCCCAGTTTTGTTTTTTGTTTCACTGTAGTCTCTATTAGAAACTAAAAGTGGATGTCATACAAAAGGATTTGAGCAGTTAAATGGTTAATACTTACAAGAATATACATCCTAGAATAATCATCTTCCCAAGGCGAGGCTCGATTGGCAGCTTTGCAAGAATGTACCCCAGGGGGGTGAGGTGATTACTGCCGTCCAGTGCGTCCATGTCTGTTCGGAAGAGCCAATAACACCTCAATCACAAATGAAAACCTAACCGTTCACTTGGAATGGCAAATGGAAATCAGCAGCTTCGATAAAGTTTAAGTATTTAATACTCTGCAAGAAAAGCTACTTCAGAACAAATGAAATGAGGTAAAGGGTTACTAACAGAAGTCGTTGTTTAAGAAGAAATATTCAAACAGGATAGAACTTTTAGAATGCAAGAAATTATTTAAGCACGTTCATCTTATGCAACAAAATTTTACTAACTTACTACCATTCATCTATCTGCACCATCGTTCTATCATCATCATAATCAATAATATCACCAACATATTATTGGACAATTTCACGAATACCATCACCACCACTGTCGCTATTGATGATCTTTCAAAGGATGATGGTCTAAAATTGTCTTTTAAAATCTTTTGTGCACTTTGAAATTTCCTGTTGTATATTTGTAAAGGAACTATTCCAGTAAGTATTGGAACGAGATGATCATTTTGATCAATAGCAGCAGCATCATTATTACTCCCACTAATATAATCATTATCATAGCTGATCGTCATTACCTGCAGCATCGTTATTATTTACTTACTACAGTTTTCTCCAATTAAGCAATAAGTTACAACTATTAAAATAATAGTAGTAATAAAATCGGTGGAGAGGGAAGCATCTTAAAGCGCACCAGACACCATACAAGGGATGCTCCCCAGTAAACAACGTTAAAAAAGAAAAAAATAAATTTAAAAATATTATCTTTAAGGAGATAACACTAAGACCAAAAAACAAGCATAAACTCAAGAAAAAATTGCACTGAATCGAAAAAGATATGCTGCTATTTGAATCGAAAAAGATATGCTGCTATTTGTCTCAAAGTTACCACTATCACACCGTTTAAGTGCCGTTGTTCTAAATCATTACTCCAACTAAAATAATCATTATAATGGCCACAAGACTTCTACCTCTGTCCTACAAGTGGCAATATTTGAAATGAAAAACTCGTACCTTTAAGCATAGCAACAGACTCAACCACTGCATCCAAGGGCGGCGGCTCAATCGCTTTGTTCAAAAACTCCCCAATGTCGCCCAATTTAAGCAGTTTGATACTCAAAGCTAGTTCATGAAGAGGTGTTCTCAAAATTTCTGGAGTAGCATGCTCTGCCAGCCTGAAAAAATAAAAGACAATAGAGTAATTATTACGTCTGAATTAGTGTTTCTTATTTTCCCAGTCTTGAAAACCCATCCATGCATTTGTAGATTAACCTGATATAGCATTCTATTGTAACAACAGCTCCTTCAAACAACGATTATTTTAAAATTAGATCGTGGTTTTAATAAAGTTGTATTATGAATCAATTAGCACTAAAACCTTGAGGATATTCTAGCAAAGCAAAGCTAAGAAAATAGCTGAGTGATGTTAGTGGAAACAAATAACTCAAGAATGCATACCATCTCAATGCTCTGCTTTGGTCTTTCACAAATGCCCAAAATAAGTGCTATATGTTGGTTGTATCCAAAGTGTCTTTCCTAGTCGGCAGAACGTCAAAGATTGTCAAACAAGACCTAAGTCAACTGTGCTAGAAGTTTGACAATTTGTTTCAGCTTGATGTGATTGTTTAGTTTTGCTTATAACATTTTGACAGAACAAGTAATACGACTCGAGGTCCCCTTCGAGGTCTGCCACCAAGGACCTACGGTTCGGCCTTGTCCAAGTAGACGCAAAGATCTAACCGTTAGCAGATATTAGAGCAAAGGCTGCACTTTCTTCTCAGTTATTTTGAAACCCCGAGTGAACGTCTGGCACCGGGAATCAAACCCGGGCCTCCTGCACAAGATAGACTGACGCCTAACCAATTATGTTGACCAGACGATGTTGATTAGCTATGACTACACCAACCTTTCCGCACGAGCTCTGCTACAAAAATGGAAGGCAAATCCTGGTCGCACCCGCCCTGCACGGCCCCTCCTCTGCTCCATGTTGGTTTGGGAGGCCCACACTGTGGCGTAGTTGGTCATGTTGTTATGGGATGTGAAAAGCTTAACTTTGGCCCTGGAGAAACAACAATAAGAACGTTTACAGTTTTACAGTTTTATTGTTTTGCACCTATTTACATTTACAGTTTCTTTTCAATTACATCAAAGCTTAAAGTAAGAGATACATTTTGATTAACTACTGTATACTTTAAGAGAAAGAAAAGCGTAGTGGTCAAAGGAGCAAAAGTTTTGGAGTTGGCCACTACCACGGTGAAACTATGAAGGAGGGAAATGGTTATGTATTAGTCATATTACTTAATAGCAAATTTTGTAAGAGAAAAAGGAGATGGAAACACGCCTTGTAATTAGTTAGAAACAAAGAGGAGGAAACTGAAAACAAAACTTTTATGTGCATTGTTTGTGACACGTTTAGATGGTATTTAGTTGAACTTACACACATAATTATATTATTAGATTCCAAGATTACAACATTGAATCAATTGTCAACTTGTTATCATACAAATTTTCAAAAAATGGTGGCGATTCTAACATTCTTTTGTCTCCATTCAAAATAGCCCTACTACAAGTACAGGGTTTGTCCGCTTTTCTCAAAGCAAAATTTAAGGACTGTTTTAGGACTTTTTAAGGTAAGACTATTGGTTTTTGAGGACCTAAGTCATGGAACATCAACCCTATAGTTATAGGCCGTTTTAGTTGTTGTTTTTCACGGACATGACACTAAAGTCTAGAGAACTGCAAAGGTTTGATGGCATTATGTAAGCAGAACTTTTACTGTGCACATTTTATGACAACATAACAGTGTAGTCTTCATTCAAACTCAACAAACTGTATGGTACATGCTTCTCGAAGAATCCCATGATGATGATTGGTTTAAAAAAAATGCCAACTTCAGTGAAAAAGCAAAAACTTACGGACTTTTAAAGGACCATGACTGATATTTGTAAAATTTAAGGACTTTTGAGGCCTCAAATTTTGGAAAGTGAAAATTAAGGACTTTTAAGGTTTTTGAGGACCTGGACGAACCCTGTAGTACTAGCCTGGCTCTCAAATACACCAAATGTTACCCAAAACGAAGCTAGTAGGGCTACATTTTATTTGAATGTAGTCAAAAAAAATTTAAAGCCGCCACCATTATTGAGAAAGGTCTATGTAATGTGGCAGAGAATCGTTATGGGAGAAACTGTGTGATCTAAACACATAGCACCATTTTGAACTGTGAGTCTGAAAACATAGACTTCAGCAAATAAAAACTAAAACACTAGTCAGTCAGAATAAGCTTCATTTCTATAGTATTTCGTCTAAATAGCATTTGAGCGTATTCATAATTCTTTTTCAGATTGAGTACTTAAAAAAAGTCACGAACGCCTAAATAGTTTACTTTTAAATTCGTAGTTTTTTATTACTTGCATAGTTAATGTAAACAGATGGAGTTTTGTGCTAAAAAGTTTACTTCCATACATCAGTTAAAATTCTGTTGGCATATTTCACAAAGAACATTTAAGCCCTTTTTGTGCCTGTCAAGAGACTCAAAAGATGCTAAACACGCATCACATTTACAAGTACTGCTGTTGCTCCGTAAGAAAGTTCTAAGGAGACAACAGTTCAACAAGAACTGAGAACATATCATAGATTTCAGCTAAGAGGAAAAACATTGAAACTAATTCAAGAGTTACCGAATAGAACTCTTATTCAATATGCTGATCTTGGTTTCTGGATAGCTGGGAAGCTTACTTGCGCGAGTCAATTACAAAACAACATCATCAAAGGTTATGTTGAACTTACTTGCACGAGTCAATCACGAAAACAACATCATCAATGGTTATACTAGTTTCTGCAATGTTGGTTGACAGAATAATCTGGAGGTAAAGAATAGTTTAAGTCAGCAACTCAACTATGTCAAACTGAATACTTTAAGGTATCATAAAAGATCCTACAATTGTTAACTAAGGATTCTGTTCTATTACCTTTGTAACCCCCTCAGGGACCGGTTCAAACACTCTGCGCTGGTCTTCTCTTGGTATCTGGGAATGCAGCGGCAGCAAACGATATTTGTTTGTTCCTTAGGTAAGCAAAGAAAACGTTTATGAGTTTAAAAAAAAAACAGTAAAAAGAAATACGACAATAACAATGTTAAAACCAACTCCCACTGCTTCTAAAAACTGATTCGATCTTTCCAAAGCTATTTGTTAGAGCTTTGTTCTCAACAAATATTGTGACCTTATTAAGCTACAAAAACGTTCGACTTCTGAAGACCATTCTTAACTCCAAATAAAGGTCGGGAAGCTCCTGTATTGTTGATTCCTCCTAAACTCCTCACCTAAAATCTTCCTTGACTCTGTAACTGACATAATTTTGCTTTTCATAACTGATATTTGTGTAGAGTTTACAGACAATGAAACACTTCTACACAGCAGTCCCGAACAACCTGAACATCACAGACGTTGGTTGAAGATTTCCAAAAGAAGTCAAGATTGTACATTCTGGAAAAGCTTAACCTTTTTTTGGTTAGTCACTTTACCTGAATGGATAAACCTACGGAGTAATTAAGACTCTCTAAAACTAAATGGAAGATGACATGCGACGGCATTGCTGTATAAATAATTTTTATCAACCGTTTTTATGATTTTTTTGTTCAAGAAGTCACAGGAAAACAGGCGATAGGACTCAAGGTTCCCTTTGAGATCTGCAAGATGGTGTCTATTGTTAAACGTCCTTATCTGAGAAGACGTGAGGGTCTAACCGTTTGCAGGTGTTAAAGCAAAGGCAGCATCTTCTCAGTTATTCTAAGACCCCGTGAGAAGGTGCAGTCAGGAATCAAGCCTAGTCCTCCCGAATGGTAGACTGGCATCTTACCAACTGGGCTAACTAGGCGGTCATGGGACTTTTGTTATAGGATTATGGGATTTAAACACTAGACAAATCAAATCGATAATATTCTGGAGAACAAAAAAACCGATGAGCTCCATCAAAATGTTAAAAGGATGTGTTTAAAAAAATCTCGTGGCCTACTCACATTTTAACACCTGCTCCACTTCTTATGTTCAGATCTAGATTTGATCTAAATAGTTGCTTTTATCTTAACAAAAGAGGAACAAAGGATAAACACAAAAACGATATTTGCTGAAATGTAGAAAGTATTTACCAAACTGGTGATGTCCTGACAGGTGCCTATGGAGTGCAAAGATCAGATTCCAGCCTGGCAGGAAGATGAGTACTGCTCCTTGGATCCCAAGACCAGAGATGTAGTTCAACAACGCCTGAAATTGTAAGTAGAGTATAAACACACTTAATTTCGGAATTAATACTAAGCAAAACCCAGAAAAGAGAAGCTAGAATTTCTGTAATCACCATTATTTACCCAGTGGTGAGAGAACAGTTTATAAAATACAAAGCCTAAGTTATACATTAAAAAGGATCTAAAGTTTTACTTTGCAAACACAGTAGAAATCCAGTTGAAAGCTTTAAAGTGTAGTGGCATAATATTACTATGTAATATTAGTCCTAAACGAAGAACTGAAAGACTTAACCATTATCATATCCTTAGCCATAGTAGTCGTAGGTTAAAGTCTCGTTGATGTTCCAACAGCAGTAAAGCTAACCTTCATAATGATGACAGTAACAATTGTCCATTTAATTGCAATTGCAATCATGCCCACTAAGTGAGGTCTCTGGTGACTGCGTTTTCAAGAACATAAAGGAGAATCTGGACAGTTTTCACAAAAACTCATTTTGCTTAAAAAAAAATACCTCGATTAACTCAAATGACATCTCCTTCTCGCTTAGCTGTGCCATTGCACTTTTTGTTTGGAATGAATAGTCATCACTGCAAATGGTGTTACAATTTTCTTCTTCATCTTCCTCAGTGTCATCTCTCCTTTTCTTTTTCTCGGGCAGTGGAGGGATGAACCCCAACATCTGAATAACATCTTCTAGGTAATACTCTGAATATCACAAAACACAATATATGTATATATAAAATCAAACATCTCTCAGAAAACTGTTCAAAACGAAGATAATATTGAGTATTCCTCAATGGTATAATTAGATTAACAAATCATACTATCGCTAGAGTCTTCATCTGGTACAATTAAATTTTCCTGTTGTCATTTTGTTTTATCTATTTATCCAATTTATTTTACACATTTATTTATGCATTCATTTGTATTCTTACTAATTAACAGTACCTGTAGTTACTCAGCTCGATATTTCTCAGTAACCATTACCTGAATATGTTACTTTGTTTAAGTCCCTATCAAGCTTATTTTTTACTTTTTGGATTAAAACTGTTGTCATCTGTGAACTCGAAGTTCGAATAACCAAAGAAAATTTCGACGTCTAAGTATGCTTTTTATCAAAAAAAGATTAGAATGTAAATTTTGACCGAGCAGGCCGGGGACTGGTAACCTCTGATGTAGCAGCAGTGAGTTATGTGGTTTTTGTTTTAAAAATTTCATTACTGTTAAAATGTCATAAAATTTTCATTTCAAACAGTTTCAAGGGAATAATTCATTGACTAAAGTTATAACAATGTGACTATTGTAGCCAGAATTAAATTTTTTAGATAAAAAGATTGTCTCTGCTTCATGCTCGTGCTACGTCATATGCCTCCTGCTATGCCATCATTGCACGCTTCAAGTCTAAAAAAGGTAACAAAAACGGTGAGAAAAGGTTTTATTTTCAAAAATTACTATTATTAAAGGGCTATACTTTTCATCCAAATTTTAAAAAGATAAGCTTGATAGGGACTTTAAACATTTGTTATATGTTGAGATAATTGCATGGGGCCCAGCAAAATTTAGGATCGATTTCAATCGAGTTTTCAAATTCTTCAAAAATTGCAAGAGTTGCAAAGCTTCAATGTTTGTAGCAAAATCCTTCATTTTCTGCAGTATCCCAGGACATAGTTATTCATTCTTTTCATCTTTCATTCTTTATTTTTTTTTTACCATGAGATCTTAAACAAGTTAAACAAAAAATTAAATCATTTGAGTAAATAACAGCAAGGAAGCTCAAGGAAAAAACCAAGAGGCTTATAGTGAACGAGCTCCCCCAAAATAAAACGGATTATTTCAATATGCATGGCTAACAGGAACGGCTTACCATATATTTTAATAAAAAGAAAAGGACAAAACGAGTTGACGAAGACTGACGGACAAATAACAAAGTTGTCAAAATTCACAATTAAGACAAGAGAAATTCCTTGAGCTTACTGCTAAATGATGAAATGCTTTCACAATCTTTGATGTTTGCACTTAACGAACTAAAAAACGTCGGTCCTTGAAAGCGAATTGAAAACTGTCTGAGGTTAGTTCTACATGGAATATATAGAAGAATTTGGACGTCCTAGTACTATAGAAATTATATAGTATTATAGTTATCATATACGGACAGCTTAGGAAACCATTGTTGTATGTCTTTGTTCGCCATTTTCTTTTGTTTTCCGGTCTTGACTTTGCACAAAACGTGCAGAAAACACAAAAGCTTTTGAAATGCAAATCAACAACTAGCCAGTTAAAATATTCTCACTAACACCTGAAACAAAGAATGTGCAGGGTCACGGTTCCTTTAACATAAACAAAGCATCTTTGTACATTCTTTGTGTTTCCCTTTTGAGGTTTGCTGGCTTTCCTAACCAGTCCGTATAATAACTATGCCCAGGATAAAGCGTTTCTTAACTAATTAATTCCAAGTTTTTTCGAAAATTGCATGTAAGAAAACTTTTCAAACCTCTAGAAACACTCAGAACCCTTAGTAATGGTTTAAATCGTTTTTAAAAGTTTTTTTTTATTTTGGGAAAAATTAATCTTCAGAGATATTTGATAGTGTTCAGAAACTTTAGGAAAACTTTGAAAATGATTTAAAACCGTTATAAATTCAATGTTTCAATTTTGAAGTTTAACCTTCTGAAACCTTCAACACTCACAAACCAGCACCCAATCAACAAAAAGTGACTTTGCTTTTATGTTAGAGCCTTTGTTGTCATTTTTTGTTCTTCAGAAAAAAATGTCAAACCGCAAAATCCATTTTTAGTTGAAACACTGCTTTGACCTTGCATAAAAAGCACCAAATAAGTTTAAAAATATCAAAATGGTAACACAAAGTTGAAAGTTAGTTTAAAAAAAGCAGTTAGCGTTAGCGCAGTTCATTTACCTGAAGATGACTTTATAAGTCGAAAACGTTTGTTTTTAAACTACCTTTCAACTTTGTATTATCGTTTTGATCTTTTTGCTTTGACCTTGCCTGATCACTTTTCGAAGGAAAGTTTTATGCTAGAGTCAAGCAGTTTTACCTTGAACTGGAAAGGACCTGCCCTCTATCTCAACAATAGGACAGCTATTGAAGTACTCTGAAAACATAGAGGTATCAATTGTGGCTGACATAAGAACGACCCTGAGATCTGGATAAGTGTAGATCATGTCTCGTAGCAAGACCAGAAGGAAGTCAGTCTGTAGAAGAGAACCATCTTGGTGAATAAAACAGGAAATGCCAGTTTTGTTTACGTTTTACAGGCATATCAAACAAGCAAAACATGAGATAAGCTTTTAAACCTACTGGTGTCAATATGAATGTCCGAGCTCTTGAAATGAGTTCTTGTAGCTCAGTAGGATGGCATATCAGACTGGTAATCCATGGGTCAAGAGTTCCATTCTTGTCGATACTCAGAATTCTCCCCCCAGAGTTAAGGCTTCTGTACCGTTACTCTAGACATCTATTTCAATTATTAAAATTTAATAGCTACCTTATTACAGGAAATTAACAATGCACTTTATTAACGCGATTTTGGACAAATCGCGTTAATTAAATGTATCTTAATAAAT
>JAOBAT010142240.1:0-11457 GCA_026413305.1 Hydrozoanthus tunicans
GTTTTGGTAATTTGGGCTAATCCTCGATCTTATGAAAAACTCGGCCCAGGAGCAACAACTAACCGTATTCCTGAAGCGTTTCCTCAAGTTGTTCTATTGGTCCCTCTGCAACAGTAGTAGCACTGACTTTAAACCGATAAGTCATTCCACCAATGATGTTTACAGTAACGCTCATAGCATTGCCGTATGCGTAAGCAATAGACTCATTTCCATCCGGTAAGTACCGATATAACACGGTGTACCCTGTAATAATGCCATTTGGTTTTGCAGGCGGTTTCCAACTGACTGTTACACGGGGATGTTGAGAATCAGCTGCTGCAGTTAAACTGTTTGGTTTACTTGGAGCTGAAAAGTTAGAACTTTGATAATAAAAAAAAAAAAGTTGATAAAAGAGTTGAAAAGGACTACAAAAAGACCTCGTACTTAAACACTGATCATAGAATTTAACGTTAACAAAAACGAAATAGATCACGGCGAAAAAAAAAAACAAAACCAAAAACGACAAAACAGGGGGGACAGTAAAATCATGAAACACAAAGAATGACAACACGTTGGCAAAAAGAAAGGCTGCAACAACGAGCCAAGGGACGACAGCGCAATAGAATGAGCAGAATTACCCTTACATTTGAGGCGCAAATGAGGCACAAACATAAATTATCTCTTGGATGACGTCATTATAGCACATGACGAAAATGCGATGGGTTTAATTATATCCCTTGTGTTCCAAACTTCTAAAAACATGCGGAACCAGTACGGAACACGCATAAATTATGTCTTTTGTTATAAGAATGCTCCAAATGGTCGTTTCTTTTTTAAAAAAATGGCGTCCAATTGCATTAATTATGCATAACACATCAATTTTTGATTCGTCGTGAATAGTTCGCATCACAGTTGTTGATACATTGTATGCGTAGCATCTGCCCAAACTTACTTATCCGTTTCCAAAATAAAAGCAAAAGTTTTAAATGTACATTTACATTAAAGGAGCTACTAACAAGTGAAACTTATAAAAGTAAGCACAGCATACCCGCTTGTCCTGTTCTGGGCTTAATAGGCAAACTCCACAACCCTTTCCCGATAGCACTAACCGCCATTATTCTTATTTTATACTTGGTGTAGGGTTCGAGGCCGTATATCTTTGTACTTGTAGCAGCTGCGCCAGTTGCCGAGGTCTTTGTCGTTGCACCATTTACGTCTTCGCTGTATTCCACTCTAAACCATGTGATCGGCGAGTCTCCGGCGGAAGGCTTAGTCCATTTTATTGTCACTGAGCGGGCATCGAACGTCTTAACTGTTAAACCAGCTACTGCGTCAGGGGTCACTGTTTTGAAACAGCCAAGGAAAATAGATTTAAATTTCAATTATAAAAACAATAGTAATGATAACGATGACAGTTTTATTCACCCTCCAAGAGAAGACTCCTTTTTTGCAAAACAAACCGAACAAGGAGTCACAACCTTACTTCGATCCGGCGACCGAAAAAGTTATCGCTTGTTTTCAGAAACCCGGATCGTACAAGACAGCTTTTGGATCTACTGATGATAAGTAAGAAACAACAACCTTCTTTTTACTTTTAAAACAATTGTTTAGTAATGGAGAAAAATAGTTCCATTTAACAATTATTCCTCGAGCCCGAATGGGCTAGAAGCCAATAGCTTATTTGGCTACTAGCCCATGAGGGCGAGAGGGATAATTGTTTTAGTAAAACTATACTAGTTGGTCAAAAATTAGAAAAAATCTTTTTTTAAAGCTCTAAAATTAATTTTTTAATGTTTACGACAAATATGATCACGCGCAATCGCTACTCGTTGGCTATCACTAATAGCCTATGAGTAGCGTAGCCAATCAGAATGCAGCATTCATGATAGACCATGGATATTGAATAAACGAAACTTCAATTGAAGCAAAGAAGCTACAACAGGGTTATGATTATCCTTTTTATAAAATCAAACTTGACACCATCTAACATATGCAGAAGTAAAACTAAATAGTATAAAGTACTTTCTACTAATAATTTTATAGAATATGTTAAGATAACTCGAGAAAACGTTAGTTGAGGTTTTATATTAAGTATTTTCCAGAATAAAAATAGTTTTATTGACGTCTCATAAAACTTACTAATGATGACTTTGAGAAAATACATGAACAAAGTTAAGCTAAACTTATGCCCTTCTTGCTGAAATTAATATATCTTTGCAACTGGGTGTCTGAGCTTTGGTTTAAACTCTTCTACAGACATAAAGTTACTGCTTCTCCAGTTAAAAGAATCTAAAAAAATTAAAATGTCCCTACTTTAGATTTAGAGACATTTCAAGATTTCTTTTTTAAAGTTTTCTAACTTGAGAAGCAGTAACTTTTGTGTATGCACTTCTTTCCAAATGTTGCTTCTCTTAAAACATCACTTTTATAAAACTTACAAAAAGTAACTGCAACCACTGCGGACTTTCCAGCAAATGCCCCACCCTTATACCTCGCTTTACACACATAAGCAGGGCTGGAACAACTCGCATGACGAGTTGAAATATTACTACGACGACACAAGTGATCAGTAAGAATGGAGGCGACAGTATTTGGGTACGTCGCTTTGAAGGTGGAGGTTATAACTCCACCAGAGGATGTTTCACTGGAGGAAATGGCATTCCCCTTGTACTGCCATTGTACCACGGGTCGGGGTTGTCCAGTGATCTTGCAAACCAGACTTACTGACGTCTCACCGAATAGTATACTTTTATCTGCCATAGTAACGGTAGGTACTGCTTCAACTGAAACAAGATCAAAGTAATTAACAAAGCTGTGTAGCAACACACTGAACAATAACAAATTCCGATAAGAGTCGATATTGAGGTCAAAAAACAATTGTGGCTAACTTGAAAATAAAAATTATTTTAAGTGTAATAATAAAGTTCTTTTTACCTTTTTTGTTTCGGTTGGCATGAAACGCCGGGTAATAGCCGGGTTTTCCACGACTTTTTTTGTAAAAAATTGCAGGTGCAAAAACGCCTGTTAACAGTTGTTTACGACGGTAGTAGTCAGGAGAATGTTTACAATATTCCAAGTTTTCTATATATAATTGAAGAAGTTGCAGAAGGTTAGTGTCTTTTATCTAAAAGAATGGATAACGTTTGCTTTAGCCTGCCGAATGTGCTTTGCTCAATGATCCCCACCACTGACGTCATGAACAACCGCTGGACAGCGTTTTAGGGCCGTCGTCAAGAGCAGAAAAACCGACTTAGATTGGTCATTTTTGTTATGCATACAGTTTCTCCAAATGAAAAACCATAATAACATATGAAAATAATAATATTAACAAGAACGATAAAAACAATTATAAAAAAAGAGACAAGAAATAATTTGTAGTTTTAAATGACAACTCTTTACGCCATTATCAAGTGAAAACTAAGGTAGTAATGTTCTTGATTTGCATAAAATTCGGTAAAAAGTTGTGTAAAAAGCCAATCCCTTACAGAATGTACATTTATTCTATTAGCTTCACCATATAAAAAAATAAAAAATATACATAAACTTGCGTTCACATTGATATGAATTATGTACAAACGCAAGAACAAACAAAAAAACAAACAAAAAAAAAACTGGCGGGCTACAACAACAGCATTCAGCCAATTACTGTGGACCCAATTGAGAGAGGGTGTTATCGTCTAATAAATTTAAAAAAAGTCATTCTAAAATCAAAACAATAAAATTTGCTGTTACGCTAGCTTTTTAAAAATCTTGCACTAGTCACTAAAAATTCTCGGTATATGACCATGATCGTTTTTCAAAAGTTTGTATATGCTCGAAGTTTGTAGCTTGTGTTACACCATGCGACACCTGCACGAATGCATAAAGTAAACAAACCACCAACTACGCCTCTTATATCGAAATAACAAAAAATTAACTTTTTTTGTTTTTTCTCTTATAGCTAAGATGTGTAGCATAAGCAGGTTTCAGCTTAATGTTTAAAAACAAACCCTTTCAAATTCATTCACCTTCCGAACCTTAAACAAAGAAGCCTTAGGCCTGCTTCAGACACCGTATTTTGACCGTATCAAATTAAATTGATTTTGTTCCGGAGCTAATTGAACCGGTGATTCAAACACCGAATATATTTCCAACGAATTGAATTTCTACCGTATTATCCGGAAGGTGGAAGCGAATTTAATTTCACTACCGAATTTAATTCGGTGCACTGCTTCAAACACCGTATTTTCACCGAATTCGATACGGTTAAAATACGGTGTTTAAGCAGGCCTAACTGTGTCAAGCCACCAATCAAGTACCAGTTGACTTAAAAAAAACAATTACTAAAACCCTCCTATACTGAATGGAATTATGACGTCATTACGACGTTATTTTTAGCTCTAAATTTTTAAATTGACCCATATATTTTTTTTTAATTTGATAAGAAGTGAACAGGGTTTTTCACGTTGAAATTTATCCTTAAAACAAATGTGTAAATCAGTAATACAATTATTTTACATCAAAAAGTACTTAAAACATATTTTGCCACTATTATGGCCAATTTCTTGACTAAGAAGATACTATGTACATTTATCTCATCTCGGGGTAAATAAGTGCTTCTTATAAACAGGTGTACCTTGTGTTTATATACACATCTTCAAAACTGTTATACAAAATTTCAAAAAGTCACTGAAGGAAACTTGTTCAGATTAGTAAATATTAGTAATTTTGTGCGGTGGTAAAGTATTGTGCAATACCTATGACGTCACAAAACTTAGTTATATTTTAAAATATTGATTAAGGTTCGCAAAACACGTGTTTGTGACTATCAAGTTTTATTTGTAACTCAGAATTGAGCACCCTTCTAACAATTCGTAGCCATGGAACGCAAAACGCCATTAAGCCCAAAATATTTATCAAAAATATATTAGAACTACGATAAATCTTAGGAAAAGTCCAAAAACATCAGAAGCACATCTCGAATATCATAAAAGTTATGTAAAATGTAAATCAAGGGGGGCGGAATCCGCGCGTAAGATAAGGTTAAAAGCTTTCTTATACTTCTGTGTAGCATCATAAAGCCCTACATTCGCCTTCTCAGTAAACATTTGGTGATTATATCCACTTACCACCATCACAGCCATACACATCCAGTTTTAAACAAACTTGTCCTCCTGACGGCGTCAATGGAAAAATCCGGATGCTTGTAGTTACAACTGGGGTTGGGAGCCAATTGACCTCAATCTTTGGACCTTTCGTATGACTAAACACCTAAACAAGAATATAGACGGCAAAGAAAGTAGCTGCTTTTCAACCACAGCATATGTCATTACTTCAATTGTGAAAGAAAGCTAAAACGAAACAATATACCCTATTAATAATTGGCGGTGAAACTAAAAGTTTAACTCAAGAACACAGCTAGTAGGGCTAATTTGAATGGAGACAAAAGATCAAGAGTAACTTATGAATAAGGTTTATATATAAAATTATCGCAACATTCTTTGAATTAATTATGGAACAAATTACAGCGGAGGCCTAGGGTAAGAAGATGTTCCTTTGGACATTAAACACGAGTTAAGTTTTTTTTAGTTTCAACCTTTTTATCTTAACATATTCATCTGTAATAATTGCTATACGTACGAGTAGGTAGAGTTTACTCGTCAAAACAGTACTTCAAGAGCTGGTAACATTTTTAACACCTTAACCAGTGAACATTTTGCTGTTTCTAGGAATGCTATAGTTTAATTATATATGTCACTTAACTTGCTTATTCTTATCATCAAGAGCGTCTGTATATACTCCTCAAATTAAGGTTCGGACGCAGGTCAAAGTACCTTGGGAGGTTACGAACTTAAACGAATCTCTGAAACTTAACAAATTTGAGAGGAACCTAATTACTCACTCTTGATCAAAGGTGGTCGCCACACATATCATTACAAGCTATATTGCATGAATTCGAACCGCCATTAAGCGTATTTTTGTACAGCAGTGACCTATACGAAAAAGAAACTCCCTATTCAAAGAATACCGTTCAGTTTCACATGTAGAAAAAAGTGGACTCGTTTTCTCTGTAAGTTTATTTGCCTGCCTTACGATACCTGGGTACGAACAAAAATTATTAGAAACAGGGAACTTTTTGTCGAAAACCCGCTGTTTGAAATCATCTCCGCGAACAAAAAACTAAGGTGCGAAGGCTTTTTTCAACTCTTGTTCTAATAAAAATACTATCCAAAAGGTTAGAGTTACAAACTGAGAAACCAAAAGAAAGCTCGTGTAGGGCGATTGTTTTTCCCTCGAGCTGTTCTCCCTTAGCCTTTAAGGTCTTAAGGATATTCTTCTTCTTTTGCCTACCATCTTACTGTCAGCGCTGTTCTTGTATTCCTTCCATGAACTTCCAACGTCAACTCTGTAGCTTATAGAGTATGATGTCACAGATTTGGATGGGTCTGGGTTTCCCTGTATAGCGATACCAGTCAACGTTTTGTATCCACCGAGGTTAACTTGAAGATAATGACCTGATGACGTTGCGCACCAGGACGAGGCTCCGTACAGCCGGCCGTCAGTCGCGGTACCCGAGCTGGCTGATAAACTGGAATTCGATATAGAACCGTCTTCTACACCCAAGGAATGTTTGCATACTAAAAACATTAAAAAAAAAATTTTTAAATGAAGTAAAAATTATTCAACCCTGTTTCAAAAGAATTAACGCCCGTCTTTCTGTTCTGTACACAACAAGATTACAATATAAGTTGTGAAACGCATTGGTGTTAATCAGAGTCGATCATGTGATACATTCTCGAAGCACTATTTATAACGTAGCAACAAATTATAGAAACTATGAAAACAACCATCGAGTATTTCCGTAGTAAAAAAGCTAACATTTGCGTGATATTTTACAAGGTTTCCGCAAGGCAAAAGTGCTTGAGAACAAAGGTTATATTACTGTATGTAAACGTACTGTTTGCTAAGGCCTTCAAAATATTCGTTCAAGGTTAGGCTGATAATTACAAATAACAAAGCTATCCAGCTACGGCAGTCCTGTAAATCCAAGTACATCAACTTCCTATATGGTAATAAACTTAAGTTGGAAAGAACATATACATTTCATTAAGGTCTGTCCAGGTTTGTGCGAGTGACCGAGGGTAAATATTTTCCTCGATAGACTCGCACTCACTTTTTTTTCAGGTTTAGGTTGGTACGCAGAAGAAACGATAGCGAAAAAACAATCCAATGTCCCCCCCGTCCCAACGACTTCTAAGGAAAGCAGCGCAGAATTTGGTTAATGCCCAAAGAAACTTGGTTTGCCATGTAAGAAAATACAAAAAAAAAAGTTTCACTTTTACTTTAACCCTAGAAGCCAGGGGGAGGCGGGGTTTTTCTCATAAGACTGAAAAAATGTTAGTGGTGATTTATTTTGTTGCTCATCCATGATGCCACCACACCTTTACTGGGCTACCCAAAACATTCATAAAACTAAAACATTAATTAAAGCCAAAATTAATATTTGTTGATGCGTTTTAGTAGTTATCTACAAATCTTATGGGAATAGATAAGAAAAAATAGAAAAACTAAGAAAACGTTTTTTCAACTGACATCTTTTTGTACCTATGGTTGCCATGGAAACCAAACTGTTACCATATTGATAGTACAAAAGAAGTTGCTATATAAGCCAAATATCACAAAAATCGGATGAATTAATTGTGCCGAAAGTAAAAGGAAGGGGGACCCTCAGGCCTTCGTGTAACTATTTTTTGTTCATGGCTTCTAGGGTTGAGCAAAGGCAGCTACCCTCGCATATTACACGAACATATGAATAACTGATGCGATCCTATCTTACAAGGGTTCTTGGATATTCCAGCTAATCGCGGAAGAGGAGCCGGGAGCTCGAGGGGAGGAAAAAGGTTGAACTTATAGCCTTACCTTGCAAAGAGCCGTACACTTCCACTCTAAGTGCAGGATAGTTGTTATAGCTTTCAGGTTTTAGCTTAATCAGTTTGCCTTGTGCCACTTCAGGCAGTTCACTATCAATTTTTGTATTCCTATTTGAATTCCCCGTAAACACCTATAAGAAACAATTAAGATAAACTTTCACTATTAACTTAAGGACTGTTTAATTTGAACCTTTAACATTAAATGAATCGTAGTAACCGTTTCAAGCCAAGATTTCGTCACATCGATCATATTTACAATAACTGTCTTTTAGCCGTAAGAAACACAGTCTTTTTCCTTAAAACACCAGCACAGATAAAACATAAACTTTGAACTGCTTCATTGGCATAATTTTCGAAAGCAAACGAAAACTAAAAGAAGTAAGGAACGTTACCCCAAATGTTACAAAACGTAGTGTCCTTATTACAGTGTACGTGCCTTGTCACGGACTCCGTCTTTATAGTAACTCCAGTCGCTATTGTTCATGGAGAGCCCCAGTTTGTAGGATTTGGTCCATTCATAAGCCTTTGAATGGCCTTGTGTTGTTACAGAACAAACAACATTTACATCACCAAGGTCAATTTGGAGCCAAGACTCGTCTCTATTAGCTTCTGTTGATGTCCAGCCACCTGTCTGGTCCAACCTAGCTTTGTGGGGAGCGTAGGCTGCGTTATAAAAGGTTGACGCGCTGAACCTCTTATCGGGAACTGTTAAACTGCTCTGAACGCCAACAGCCATTTTTGAGCAGGCTGTAGGAAAACAAAACGGGAAACCATGGTTGATTTTAAATGCTTTTCAATCAATTAAGTCAGCCGTAGAAACACAAAATCTTTATGTCAAACAAGCCTCAAGGTCGTTTGATTTGTCCGCTGGAAAACTTAATAGACACCTGACATTAACCCCAGAAAGCATGAAGGAAAAAAGTTACACAAAGACATGAAACAATTACCAGTGTGTAAAAATTCTAGCTAATCAATTAGCCTCGAAAATTAAGTGAAAACGACACTTCTAAAACAATACTCTAAACCAATTGAGTATGAGTACATTCTTCAAAACACTATAAGAATAAAGGGCTTGAAAAGAAACAGTTCAACAGCAAAAATCTTTGGCTACAGCTTGCGCTAAACAAGATATATGAATTTATTTCTATGTAGCTTGAAAGGCTTACCCCACAAACAAAAGCAGGGCAGAAATTTTAATCTGAACGAAAAAGAAGTGCAACGGTGACACGTGAGATAACGACGCGTGGCAGTGAAATGTCACGACACAAACATCGAGGAACGGAGGAGAGAGCCTGGTCCCAAGGGTACGACAGCGAGAACCAGAGCCCCGAGCTCAAACATCTGCAAACGGTTAGACCTTCGCGTCTTCTTGGATAAGGACGTTAAACCGGGGCTCGAAGGAGACCTCGATTCATATTGCCTGTTCTCTTGCGACTCCTTTAGTCAAATTGTTATAAAACACAAATCGGAAACTGGGTGCTAGCACCCGCGCATGAATACCACAACGGAAATGTATGAACTAAACTAAGCAGCTTTGACGGTCTCAATCTCTTTACTGGAAACTCGTGTAAATAGATTATACAAACTGTTCATTGGGACCATTCAAGCACCGAGGGTCACACCTTGCTTAGTAATGCCGTAGAGAGCCAGTCTCAAACACGCCCCACCGTGGTGTGACTTTGGTAAAACACGGAGATATCGTCCTTGCATGGCTCCATAGATTATGTGCTTGACTACTGTGTTGCGATCGTAGTTTCCCTCAAACAACTACAAAAGAGTAGAAAATATTACTAGAAAAACTACGAAATACCTGCAAAAAACGTTAAATCGGTTTCGGTAGCCCTCATGGAACTAGAACATCTAAACGGTTTTGTATATCGCTTTAAGTACTATCAGCGAGATCCGAATCAACAACATAACGAATGGAATACAAACGGCCGGCCAAGCGAAACCATATGACGGCTTATTGAGAATAGAAGCATCCGAAGAGAATTTTCAACTTAGAATAAAACTCTGTGGGTGGATCTTATGTTTTGGTGGCGTTACTTTTGGTCACGTCGCCTTAACGCAGTTCAGATCCTGACAGTTGCGATAAGTCAAAAGAAAAAACAATATTGCGGAAAAGATGCATGGAAGTACGTATACACTTTCAAATTTTTGAATTCCTTTGGTGTCAGTTGATCTAAAAGTAAATTCGCTCAGTGGTTCAGCAAATTTTATTTGACGGTTTTCTTACCACATCTATGCCAATTTTCCAAGTTTGTTTGTCCTGAGACACCTGCACTTGATAGGTTTTGACCCATTGATCCGCTTGAGAGTTGCCCTGAGTGGCCACGGCACAAATAACATAAACTGATCCAAGATCCACCTCCAAAAATGGAGATGAATCATTTGATAAAGCACACCATGACGAGCACGCAATGTAGTTCAGCTGACCATTTGCATGAAGAGTGCTAAGGTTAAACGAGGAGGAGGAAGACCACCGGCTGATCGCTATAGGAACACGGTCACAGCGGGCTACAAGGAAATGGGTGTTTTAAGAAAATATGGTTTGCACACTGGGAAATATCAAGAAATGTAGCACAACGTATATCAATTGGCAAACATTTCCGAAAACCACTCTAAATTAGCTCTTAATCCTGACATTCCAAAGACGTTCTTGTATCAGTATAATTAATTCCATTTTCTCAGACTCCGCAGACTGTGCCTAACATTGACAACCCACTGAGGTTTCCACGCCACCTGCTTTTTTTTCAGACGTGGTTATCAAGACCATTTTATTAACCTGGCCGTCAATCGAGTGTAATACATTCGTAGAAAGACAGCTCTTATACTGGTCGGTTTAAACAGCGAAGAGAGAGGAAGTCCGTATACCGTAGCTTGGTACGTACTCACAAAATAGCAGCTGAAAACGTTATTCTAACTGCTAACAATATTTCTCAACCCTCACTTGTTTCATCAGAGCTGGTAAGGGTTTTAAAAAGAAATTTGAGAGGCTGTCCGCGTAAGAGTCAACCAATCGATTTGGGTCAAATTTTAGATTGCGCTGAAAACTTCTTGGTGAAACAAGGTCTGTGTGGGATAAAAGAAAATAGGTTTCTTTCGGTTCGATTCCGAATAATTTTTAAGATACGAATAATTTTTCCCAACGCACTCGAAACCCTACAAATCCGCTTGAAATCGCTAGAGAAATTCAGCTTTTTCGAACGGACTTTTTTCAAAGGTGAAATTATCTGTGGCGCCCTCATTTTAGGTTTCACTACTTGCACCAAAATACTTTAGAAAACAGAAAAATAATTGCTAAGAAGAAAAGTTTCTTCACAAACTAATTTAATAAAAGTATAAAAAAGTTAAAAATGGTAGTTTAAAACAAACGTTTTCGACTTATAAAGTCATCTTTAGGTAAATGAACTGCGCTAGAGAGAACAACGTGTTTTATAAGCAATTCGCAGTTATTAAGTTATCCCCGAGGGGAATAGAGACAATGAGAGTGCTTGGACTTGTTTATTCAAATTAGGGCGAGTTTTGGCGATGATCAAGGCTTCTAAAATGCGGCGGATAGTCCAGG
>JAOBAT010142251.1:0-11456 GCA_026413305.1 Hydrozoanthus tunicans
ACAGGAAGCCAGTGTAGTTCTTTTAGAATAGGAGTGACGTGATCATATTTGCGTGAACCAGTGAGTAAACGAGCTGCTGAGTTCTGATCGAACGTACTGAAGTTTCTTGATAAGGAAGTCAGGCAAGCCGTGATATAAAGAGTTACAATAGTCTAATTTTGAGGTAACAAAGGCGTGAACAAGAACTTGAATTTGATTCAAATGACAGATGTTTCTTAATGCGTGCAATGTTTCGAAGGTGACTTGTTTTTCCAGTGAAAGTGTGGTCTCAAATACTGTACCAAGATTTTTAACTGTTTCAGTTGGGCAGATAACTCCAGATCCAATAGCAATACTTTCTATTGGCGGCTGAGGACGATGTTTAGCTGTCAGCACTAGAAGATCAGTCTTCTCATCATTTAATTTCAGCTTATTATTTTTTCATCCACCTGGATATATCGCGTGTACATTCCTTGATCAAATTCTTGGAATATTCCATGCTGCCATTTATGAGTGGCTTAAAGGTTAAATAAATCTGCGTATAGCCTGCATAAAAATGAAAAGAAAGTCAATGTTGTCTCACTATGTCTCTTAATGGCGATGTATACAGTAGATAAAGAAGGGGCCCCAGTACCGGTCCTTGAGGAACTCCGGAGGTAAGACCATGCTGAGACGACCGTTTCCCATCGATTGATACAAACTGGCTTCGATCCCACAGGTACGAATCAAACCATGCGAGAGCTGTTCCACTAACTCTGAACCAATTTCTAAGTCTTGAAAGCAGTATCGCATGGTCGATGGTGTCAAAAGCTGCGGAGAGATCAAGAAGGAGCAGAATTACACAGCAACCATCGTCAATGGCTCGTAAAATATCATTATGTACGCGAATAAGTGCTGATTCTGTGTTGCGACCTTTTTTGTAAACCGACTGAAAAACCTCACTTAGATTATACTCATTCACATGTTCATTTAATCTGGATTCCGCCACTTTCTCTCTGCATTTAGAAATGAAGGGAATATTGGAAATTGATCTATAGTTAGGAAACTACTTATGGTTGAGCAATGCCATCTTCAATAAAGGCGACAGTAAAGCTTGTTTCATTTTCGGTTGAACTGTTCCTGTTGTTAATGAAAGATTTACAATCCAAGTGATTACTGGAAGGAGTACATGAAGGCAGTCGCTCATAACAATCCCTGGTATCGGATCTAACACGGACGATTTGCGGACAGATGTAGAAATAAGTGTCAATAGTTCTTTTGAATTAGTTGGTTCAAAATTTGTCAGACAAGGAACAGAATGTTGTCGTTCAGGTGGAGACTTTTCAATAACGTTGTTCGGATTGGTCCGGATTCTGGATATTTTCTCAGCAAAAAAGTCTGCAAACCTATTAGCAAGCACTCTCGGATCTTTGTAATGCGGCAGGATTTTTTCAGACTTCTTGTTTACCAACTTGTTAAAGCACGAAAAAAAACCTTTTGGTCTGATTTATTTTCAGTAATAATAGAATAATAGAGTTTCTTCTTGGATGACGAAATCAGATTGTTTAAGGTGTTACATTGCTGCTTGTAGATTTCTCTATCGATAGTAAGTCGGGTTTTTCGCCAGCGACCCTCAAGTTTTCGCCTTTTTGATTTTTCCTTCCTGATCTCTTCAGAATACCAGGGCGCGGCTGGTCTTAGTGTTACAATTTTCTTTTTTAGGGGATATGTTGATCCAAGAGAGAGTACAGCTCCATGTTGTACAGATCAACTAGCTCAGTAACGGTCATAGGATTTGTCTTAGTCAATAAAGAAGATTTCAGTATGTCCTGACAAAAAGCCGTTTTGTTAATGGATCGTAGCTTCCGGTAATGAATTTCTTTTTTCTCAAAGGATGGTTTTGCAAGTGCTAATTGACAATGCACGGCGAAGTGGTCGGAAATCACAGGATCATAGACTTTGAAGTTACTGGCAAATTTATCATCTGCTCTTGTGATGATCAGATCAAGTATGTGACCACTTCCATGAGTCGCTGTGTTTATATGCTGTTTTTAATTAAAGGTGTTCAATAAGTCAAGAAAGCGTCTCGCATTTAAATCATGATTAACATCAACATGGGAATTAAAATCTCCTGCAATTAGAAGTGGTGTTGATGTAATTGAAAGACACTCAAGGAAAGTTGCAAATTCGTCGAAGAAGAGGGCAACTTGAGATGTACGATAGACAATAACAATCTTGAGATCTGTTGATGAGTATTGCATTAGCATATTAATATGCTCAAATGATGTGAAGTTTGAGTTCGTTCTAAAGGACTGTTTTTTTATGCGAAACGATTTCCTGTACAACAAGGCAACGCCACCGCCAGTTCTTGATTGCCTTGGTACATGTAGAAACTGATAACCTGTAGGACATAACTCATTGATGACATTTTCATCGGTGTTCCCTGGTCGAAGCCACGATTCTGTTAATGCTAATAAGTCAATGTTGTTGTCAACAACATAACCTTTCACTATCGATGCTTTATTCTTCACAGATCTTGTACTTAAAAGACAGAAGGCAACAGGAGTGGTACGATTTGTCAGATATGTTGTGGGAGCTATATAGGTTAAGTTGTTGAAATTAACACCATGACAGATTTTTCGACTTCTTGTTTTAGAATTTATGCAAATTCCTTGCGGCTGCTGAAGCGATGATCTCTTTAAGAACGGAATATTTCTAGATTTCTTTTTGACGAGTTTACCCGATCGCATACCACGAGTCTTTAACACTCCACATTTCTTTAAATGATTGTAAAGATTGGCTGGTATAGCGGACTTGGTTTTCAAACTAAGAAGATGACAGCTTGAATATATAATTACGTTGTTGGCGGGAATATTTAAACTCGCATAATGTTGGCGGGAATATTTAAACTCGCATAATGTTCAGAAGATGGTACTGATTTGTAGTTATTGGAGTTGCAGATCAGTCTATCCCACCCAGGATTTGGGTGAACGTCCATGTAGATAGTAAGGTTTAATTCCCAAGACTTCTCAAGCTTTTCAGTTAAAGATAATACTTGATCCTAATCTACAAGTTTGATGAATCAATTAACACATTATTTTAACTACTTAAAAATGTAAAAAGATTTCGGTGTAACTAGAACTGTGAGACCCGGCTTGAACACTCTGTTTTATGAAACCGAAAGCGCGTGAAGCACCGAAACACATCGATAATCATCATGTGTTCAATTAAAAAACACTGCCAGCTGGACTTTCCTAGTACAAACATTCCAATATTCCTTGCTAGTAGATCTGAACTCAACTGTGATGGACTCATTTGAGTTCAGATTTACTAGCAAGGAATATTTTTCCATCACTGACAAGAACTTTACTTCAAACTCAGTGTCTTGGTCCAACGAGCGTGCCGCACCTTGCATAAGCCATTCAAGAGCTTGTGAAGGAAAGTTGGCAAGACGCGGCTGTATAATTTATTTGTCTAATATTTGTTTTTAATCAAACATTTAGGGACCTAATGTGGTTCTATGGAGAAAAGATAATAGAACTCAACGTCAATTGCAAGGATCTTTCTCCAATCAGCAGGACAGTAGCGAGAATTACATGTTTAATACAAAACGCTATGAGGAGCACTACATAGAACTACAGAAAGCCTTTAGTTACACACCTTGTATGCACAAACATGAAATAATCGTAACTTGTGGCTACAGTTAAGCGAAAAACACAGGCACACTGATCAGCAAAGATTGTACATAAGAGTAACAGGTACAAGATGAAAGCAGGTTACAGGCCATAACAATTAAAAGATCTTATTTTTATATGCCATGAGCGGATCTTTTCTAAATCAAATGTGTGATGCAGACGATCAAATAAAGAGCCGCTTGAAACAGAGCTTAAAAGCAGACAGACGTTGAATAGGAGGAGCTGATGTTAACAAGAAGGGAGTTCCAAATGGCGAAGATATGCACAAAAGTCGGAGAAGATGGAGGTCAAGACCAGAGCAGTCGTGCATGAGAAGTTGTAGATAAAGAAAAGCTGTTAAACTGAAAAATGTTGACAGGTATTTCACCTTTAAGACAGCAGGTAAGAGGAAAAGAAGATCCAGATGATCATGGAAGTAGGAGAGAGGCAAAAATTTAAGGTGTACAAGTAAAGTTTGGACTTTAGGCTAAGTGGCTACATTCTGCATGTGTTCTAGATTGTGCATAAGGTATAGAGTAAACCTAAGGAGGTCAAAGATCACATCTTCTGGCAAGCATACTTGTTAAATGGAACCTGGGCCCGGTTGTTCGAAAGTCGATTAACTTTAACCCAGGGTTAACTCTTAACAAAACCTTTGGGCTGTCATGGCAATTAACCCTGGGTTAGTGCTAATCGTCTTTTGAACAACTCGGCCCAGGGCTGTTGGGATTTCAAAAATGCACCTTCTATACAAGGCATTTAAAGTCCCTATCAAGCTTATTTTTTAAGATTCAGATGAAAAGTAGAACCCTTTAATAATAGTAATTTTTGAAAATAAAACCTTTTCTTGCCGTTTCTGATACACTTCTTAGACTTGAAGCGTGCAATGATGACGTAGCGGGAGGCATATGACGTAGCACAAGGCATGAAGCACAGACAATCTTTTTATCTCAAAAACTCAATTCTGGCTACAATAGTCACATCGTTATAACTTTAATCAATGAATTATTCCCTTGAAATTGTTTAAAATAAAATCTTTGTAATATTTTTTAACAGAAATGAAATTTTTTAAACAAAAACCACATAACTCACTGCTGCTACGTCACAGGTTACCAATCCCCGGCCTGCTCGGTCAAAATTTACATTCCAATCTTTTTTTGGTTAAAAAGCATACTTAGACGTGGATATTTTTTTTGGTTTTTCGGATTTTGAGCTCACAGATGACAACAGCTTTAATCCAAAAAGTAAAAAATTAAGCTTGATAGCCAACTTTAATAAAATTTGGCAAAAAAGAGTAAAGAAAGTACTTGTCAATTTCATGGAGGCAGCCATGTTGCACTGATGTCTGGCGTCACATTGTGATACTGCAGTTTTTTATCCACAAAGTAATTTAAGCTCTTTGTTAAGATTAATTACTTAAAAAGAAAAACATTTTTTATTCTACTGGACAATTTAAAAATAAAATGCAAACAACAAAACTGACCAAATAAGGCAACAGAGCTAATTCTTATGACAATTTGGCGTTGGGATGCATGTCAGATGCAAGTGCAAGGAGGCATTCGTCATAGGGTTGACTAAGTACTTTCTTCACTCATTTTTGCAGAATTATAATAAATAAATAATTTTAAAAAGTACATTTTTTGAACCCCATGCAAAATGATGTTTTAAACATACAACAAAATAAACTTGGAGCGCGATTCCCTTAAAATAAGGCATACATGGCAGACATGTTTGTATACAGACTACGTAAAGTGTCAAGAGGCAGATGGCGAGAGCAGTTTCTCTGGAGGATTAGCCCAGCATTTTATCTAAGCCTTATCAATGATAAATCAATATCCACTGCCGAATGTAAATCCTTAGGGACTATATAGTAAGACTGCAAGAAGCACCAACACAAGTACTTGAAGATTTGCAACTTGCGCTGCATCAAAACCACCAGGGTCAGCACTTTCAGTTTTGTAACTAAACAGAACCAACTGTCTTGCTACTTACCCTTAGTAATAAACTCTCTATCCATTTGGCTAGAACTCATTTAAACGCTGTCAGCTACAAGCCCATTGTCTAAATCAACCTCCTTTAGCTTGTCACCAGAGACAGAAAGTTGTTTGCATCCTGAGAGGGAACGGCACCTTTCAATGCCCAACATTAAGCCGTCCATGTCCTGTCTTCGTCCTTGCAGATGCAAGGAGATTTTGCTTTGACCTGACACAAAGGTCACAGAAATAACCTCTTGTTCGTGAATTTTCTGCTCTGGATCCTGGATGAGCGGCGTAAATTCTCAAGGAAGCAAGGCTTTGATTTCTTCACCGATGCTGTTACTCCCATGCGAAGTGTCGACAAGAAGCATTGAATAATCTCCACTCTGCTTCTCAAAGGGATCATCGCAGCCAACCAGATCTTGCTCCAATGTTAAGTTGCTTAACTTGTGCAACAAATTTTGGGTCAATGTTAATCCATCGAACGAGATGCCCTTAAACATGTGTTTGAACGACTGCATGGGCAACTGTATGAAAACATGCTGGATATCCCGTACACAGGAAAGTGGCATTTCTTCTGAATTACCTTTATCAGGAACCGGCACTTCTACTTGGTTTTCTTTCCAGAGGCTGATTGTTTTAGCTCTGTTCCAGCTTTTGTCCACAGTGAAACTAGGTATGCATGACACATCTGGAAAACAAGCATTGGTTTGTAGCACACCATTAATAATCAGATTAACTGAACAAAACACACTTGGTTACGTGCAGTATTACTAGTCCAGTGGGAAATCAGAGGAACATAATTACAACTTTAATATCGGTTCAGTCGTTCTAGCTTACATACATGGTTGATGGAAATTGGGGACACCTAACTGCTATTAAATACATAAATTTAAAATAACGATACAAATTGTATTATTTTGATAAAATAAACTTCTTTACTCCAAGCCTTGTGAATGATTATAAAAAACCTAGTGGTATATAAATAATAAAAAGTTCCTAAGATTTTCCAAATCCCCCCTCCCCCATTCACTATAATTATTAAAATTGAACTCCTGACATTTGACTCCTGAAATGTTAGCTACTGCATAGTATAAAGTTTTTACAGTTATCCTCCACTATCCCAAAAAGATCTAATACATAGATCTCTGAGCGTTAATAACTTTCTTCTTTAGTTTGGACCGAAGATCTTAAACTATGTCAGTTTTCCGTATGTGACAGTATTTAATATAGGGATTACAAAAATTGATGCATGCAGGACTGAGTTCTTTCTTTGTTTTGTACGTGAGAGTTGCAATGTCCTGTAACCTTCGATTCTTTAACGTTGGAAGTCTTGTCATCTTTGGTAACTCTTCATACGTTCCCGATGCTTGACTAAAAGTCATTTTTTCAATGAGGCTATTTTAAAAACTCACCAGTTACCTGGTAGAAGGAATGGGTCCTTAGGTTGAGACTACAGTCATTAATCAGTAAATAAACAATTTTGTTAAATGTTTATTAACTGATCCAATATCTGACAGTGAAGTCTTTTAAGTTGTGATGTGTCAGCCTAAACACAATGGCAGCTGTTATGTTTTTCTCTTTTGTTCTATCAATTTCTATAAACAATGACAGGCTACAAAGATCGAGAAAAGTAGTGACAAATCATGAAGTATAACCTGTGAAATAAAGACTAACACCTCCATACCGGGTAAGCGCCGAACCCCTGCAGTAATAATATTTGAAAACTATTATGAATCGGTAAAACTATAGTAATCACTCACATGGGTTTGTTTTTGCTATCTCCAAAACTCTACTGAGCTGTCCGTAATTTCTCAAAGGAATTAAATGATCCAAAATCCCGATAAAAGGTATTCTATAAAGTTAGATACAGCAAACTCTTGGCGGGAGAACGATTCCCTTAACTCGCATACACACTTTTTTTATAAGAACAACTTTATAAGAACGACAAGGCTAAGATTGGACAAAATTTAAGAACAAGTTAAAAACAAGCTAAGGCTCGGGGCTCGATAACTATTTTGAAACTTTACGTACCGAACTTCGATATTTAACTTATAGCAATACAGAAATAATTTGCAGTTTCTCTTTTAGTAAGTCATTGCTTCAAACTATTCGAAGTGATGTAAATATACTTGCCCCGAAGTTAGTTCTTACAATTTGTTTTCCAATACATGTATTGCAATACTTTAGGCTTAGTTTTTATTCGATTTAAACCACACTTAGAAATAAGAACAATTAGAGGCTCAAATCGCAGAAAAATTAAGAACGAGCCTTGGAAAACATTACTGGTTCTTATAAAAAAAGCGTGTAGTGATTCCCGTAGCTGGCAAAGTGATTCTCGTAACTCGCATAGTGTTCCCCTGAAGAATGAGCTAATAAAGAAACAGGCTTGTCGGGATGAAAGTGTAGTCTCTTTGTTATTTTTCTTAACTAATATACATATATATATCATGCTCTACTTTTATGTATCGAGTGAGATCGACTAAGGTAATGTTTCCCTTTTCTTTTATTGTCACTTCATAATTATCGTAGCTTTCGCGATTGGAATTAACTGACCGTTACATATTGAATTACATCATATTTTAATGTATTCATGAACACTATTACGGCCTGGGCCGCCTGTGGGTTCTGTTAATTAAGTTTTGTAATGATAACAGATGTTTAGGGCATTTATTGGTGGACACGTCAGCTGGTTTTCCAGTCAATTTGGTTTGTGTTAGGGTCATTATCGTTCCTAGCGTGAGGAAAGGTTCATATCAAGGTCTGCAGCCTCTATCTTTTCTTTATTTACGAGTAAAACAACGATCGCGAAAACTTCCTCGAAAACACTCTCAATCGCGCCCAAAATACACACAAGATACAAACACAAGTTGAACTCAAGGCAGCTGAACATTTTTCCCTGATATTTTTGATTTTGAATTAAAATTTTGGCTAATATTGACTTTCTATGGTAAGTTATCCACATTTAGAATCATTCCTTTTGACTTGCTACAAGTTCGGGGTGCCTGTGGGCAGGCAGGCAAATTGATGAAGACGTAAAATAAGGGATATAAGGAGGCTGTAATGGGAAAGAATCGAGGGCTCTCCAATCGACGATAATGGTGGTTTGCGGTCTGGATTGCAGTACATGTGGGATCAGGTTTCAGCACACCCGTGGATGTACCGGTATCCCAGCGACTTTGGCCTCCGCCCTCAGCCCAACGTACATCTGGCTTTGTTCAACCGGACTGCGCCTACCCTGTGTATCAGTCCTCTTACTTCAAGTTTCATATAGTACTGAATTTGAAGAACGATGCCTCGATGAATAATTTTGAACAAGCAACGTGCGCCTTTTTTATGTTTTTTTCTATCAGCGCAGCATTCGATGCCATTGTTCAGGACTTACCATTGGACCAGAGATCCCAATGCTGTGGCTAGGAATACACGCAATACCAACGGTTTTTACCATACTTTAACACCTACCCTGCTGCCGCCAGGCGCTTCTAAAGTTGACTACAATTATATTTCCTTATTCGCAATTTGTTTCCATATAAATACCTACATACACAGGCATGCTCTTTATTTCATACGCATTTTATAGGCGATCGAACTCTTGGTATCATTTTTATCAACGCATTACTTCCTGAACATTGTAGTTTGACACCGTTTTATTATGCTTTAAAAGTAGTGTTAAAACTATATTGAAGATTTGTTACCAGTCAATTAATGCCCAAAATCCGAAGAAATAAATTATTTCAATATTATCATTATTCTTCTTCTGTTTCTGTTTCTTCTTCTTGTTATTTCTGTTAATACTGTAGTTTATTATTATTTATATTTTTTTAATATCATTATTATTTATTTTTATTTTTATTGTTATTATCATTAATGATAAATGATGAATCAATGATGAATCCATAATTTACAAGGTTGGTAATTAATAGAAGTTGTACAGAAAGGCCGACTGGAGTAAAACATGCTGAGACCACCCCACTAGTCTATAATTCCTTCTAGTTACCGTTAGAGCCGTTGGTCGATCAAGAACCTTACATGGTGTGTGCAAATAGAGGCAAAAAAGAGACTCAACCATGTCATTAAACTGTATTCATACTCGACAAGGTGGGAATTAACTTATAATATTATCTAAAGAGAAAATCAAACTTTCCCCTCTCAAAAAAGAAAAAAATTGTCAAGTTAAACAACTAAAGAAGTATTTAATCAAAAAACTTACCTAAGTCTAAGAATGGTGATTTTACAACATCCTTCTTCTCCGGATCACTAAAGGAATCCGAACATGAAAGATGTCTAATTTGTGCAGGAACGCTAACTGGTGGCTGTTCTTCTGTTGTAAATCTGCGGACAATCTTTTTTCATTTTTTTTGCGAGCATATCCCGCTGCAACTAAGACATCGTTTATTTCGATGTCAGAAACACTTGATGTATCAAAGAGCTTCACTTTGTATCTGCCGTCACCTTCTTTTCCGTTGATCAAACCCATTAAGCCTTTGTTCTGGGTCAGTTTTCCAAACAGACTATTCGCTTCCACTGACCACTGGCCAACAGACTGCTCAATTCCTGAAAGTGAACACTCATATGCTTGTTGTTGAAGAAAGTCAAGTTTTCCGTTACTTCCTTAACTTCAGTAAGGGGAGTCTTCTGTCTGTTGCCGAAGTAAACAAACTTCACTTCAACAAAACCTGAGGCGACAGAACCAACTCCTGTTATCACAGCTCTGTACCAACCGCTATCTTTCGGCATCGCAAACTTGGCACAACAGGCTCGACCAAATGTTTAAAATTTCAGTGCCAAACATAAACCAGAAAGTTCACTGTACTGGTTAGTGATTTCACACATCAGTTTTTGAAGGTCTTCAGTGTTTGTAAGGAGCTGTGAGACAAAGCGCTCCGGGTTTTGGTAGTTACTTGGTAGCTGTCCATTTGAACTGAGACCGGTTTAAACGCCGGTTCGTTGCGGTTTCCCGCGCTATCGACAACGTGCGTTTGGAATTTGTTGACAAATCGTCGAAAGGAAAAAAACTTGCAGCGCCATTGCTTCTGGGGAGTAAGACAAAAGCTTTGATTTCTAAAGAAGAATTTTCTACTTTTACCTTTGCTGCTTTCTCTTCCTGTACTACGAGAGGAAACAAATGTGAAAACGAGGGTAAATGAGCTCTATGACATAAAAATTCCTCAATCTATGCGCGCGCCATAGAAACCGCTGACCAGAAAACCTGACCTCAAACACCAACTGACTCAACCTCGAACCCAGGCCTGGGTACGAGGTTGCAACTGACTAGTTTCTCGATCCACTAAATGGTCCTTAATTAAGGTCTCGAAACATCAACGTTTTGCTGTTTTGTTGTGTTAAATTGCGGGTGGTTTCTGACTAACACGCGTAGTTTCCTTAATCAACAGTGTTTTAATAGTCGTCGGAGCGAAATTGATATTCGGGGGCTGTGAGCATAACATACAGTTATAGAAGTGTGGTAAGCTAAACTTCCGCTAAAATTAAATCCTTTCTCAAGCCTAAGTAGTTCAAAGGGCCGGCGCTTATCTCCAGTTTCTGTGGTGTTAAGCGGATGAGAGTCTTTGACTCCCCCTGAACAGGACACTAATCCAACGCAGGTTAGCCCCCAGCAGAACTGAGCGAGTCAGCTGAGTTGATCGACTGGAATAAAGTCAGATAAAAAGTCCTGTTCAAAGAAAAAAAAAAAAACTGGTCTGACAGAGACTCGAACTCGTGACCCTAAGATCACGAGTCAGACACGCTAACCACTCCGACTTTTAAAAATGCAGTCAGCTCTCAATTCAAAGTTGTTGGGAGACAGTAGCTAGGGAGGGAGGGAGGCTTATTAGGATTGGGGAGAGGG
>JAOBAT010142262.1:0-11456 GCA_026413305.1 Hydrozoanthus tunicans
CCCCCCTCCCCCTTGCTACCCTCATTATAGTTCAGGTTGATTGGCACCTGTACCTTTGTAATAGCTGATATCATGTTGCTAATTGGCTGTTCACCATTGGTGTCTACAACACTGAAACTGTCTCCAAAATCGCAGAAAATTTGCCTGTAATTTACAATATAAACACAAATGATTAATTCTATTGTCAGTAGCAAATCAGGAAAATTTTTACACACACTGTAGCTAGTCATTCTTAGGTCATCTTGAAAATCAATAAATTGGACCAGCTGAGCCAAACATGAAGAAACAATCTAGACTAAAGGTGTTTAATATCTCTACATATTTTTTGGCAACCAGTCTTTTTCATTTGTGCCTGCACAAAATTGATAATTTTGGATCATGATTCTTTATGGAAATATTGAACATTTTAGATAGTATCAATTAAAATCTTAAGTTGTGCAATTGTACCCTGGGGGATGTTGCTTAATGTAGAACTGTTTATTCCATGTGTATCAAGAAAAAGCATTTCCTCAAAAGACCATGTTGTATGACAAGACCCTGCATATGACAAGCAGAAACATACCAACCCCTAAGCTTTTAATGCATAAAAAGCATGACTCTCACTCCCAAACCCAAAAAGCTAGATGTAGCAATCCTGAAACCTGTTCAAACTCAAAGTTGTGATACAGTATATTGTATCCAAAAATAATCATTGATGCTTTATTAAGCAGTTTAACTGCCATTATTAAAATATACAATTCAGTACAAAAAATAAAAATATTTTTCCACTAATACTGCCCTTGCTAATTATTCAAGTTTAAAAATGATGGCAAAAATGCTTCATCAATCTTTGTATTAAATCTTACTTTTTTGCCCAAATCACTTCAACCGATCAACTCCAACTGTTTGATTGTTTGCAGCAAGATTGTTTACAAGTAACAAAAAACTAAATCCTTTATCTTCTTTTCATTATGTAAGTCTAGCTAATAACTCTTTAGTTAATCACAACAGTTCTTTCATTTATTTCAATGCAAGTTTCATTCCAAAACCTACCCAAACAATCCCCGTGTATCTGAAATAATAAACTTGATACTGTTTGAGTGGCAGAAATCACCGACCCACAGCTGTTCTTCTAAGGAGGAGTCGGTCAGAACAACAACCTGCAATAAAGACAGCAACAATCAAGCACATCATGCTGGATTGAGATAAGGATTCTTTGGGAGATGGCCAGCTGGACTCATAGACCCTATTCATAAATGGCAGCAATTTTAATATTCTTTTGTCTGAAACAAACTAACCCTTTCAGTCCCAAACACGTCAAATGACATAATACTAAGTTCTCCCTACTAGAACCCATACTTTTCCTGTTACCAGTTAAGGAGAATGTTGACTTTCATCCTCGGTAGTTTGCTATGCTCAATCAATTTCTATTTTCTCATTACTAAATGCCTTATATCGTATGAGTTATGTAAGGAGAAGTTAGGCATTGATAAACTGGCTGGGACTGAAAGGGTCAACTAGTCTTACTAGCCTTATTCCGGGTAACATATTCTTTTGAAAGTTTAGCTCAAGAAGGAGGTCAGTAAGGCTAACTTGAATAAAAATAAAAGAATAATCTTTTGAAATAACCGCTATTCTTGAGTAAGGTCTATAACAAGAATATTTTTGAGTCCTGCAAAAATTTAGGGGGCAATTTCGGTCACATGCCATTTCAACAAACCAATTCTAACACTACTGTATTTCATACTTAAAATGAACATGTAACAATAAATGTAATATTAAATAATAAACTCTTAAGGAAAATAAAGCTCTTCTCTTTTCTTGAGGAAACCAATAAAATGTGCAGCCTAGTTTGCTCTTGACTCTTGGATTTTGAAAAGAAATTCAATCAATCCTTGCAATGCATACAATGGATAATGCAATTATTTATCCTACATAATATGCTACCTGAAACTTTTTGATGAAGTCTTGTGTCAGGTTCTCAGTATGAACTGATATTGGAACATAAGTATTGAGCTCAGCCACTCGTGGGTGAGTCACTTCTGCTCTTTTCTTGCCCATGTCTTCCTTGCGAAAGTAAAACTACAATGACAAAATAATTAATCAAAGCATTATTGAATAATGAGCTTTCAACTGAAGATTTTGAGGAGCAGTATATATTAATTTGTTATTGCAAATCCCAACTGGTAGAACTGCCTGAGCTGTGTGGCTTTATGTTTTGCACAATAAAAACTCAGGCCAGCAACACAAAAATGGTGAGAGTTTATTGAAAGCAAGCTTGTCACTGCAAGCCATTTACACATATTCTATCAAACATTAGACATGTAATACATGCAAACTACCACACTTCTAAATAGATATTATTTATCACTCTTGTTATTTCTAAGCAGTGACTTGAGGTTAATTATTTCAATTGACTTACAAATGGCTGCTTAAAGCACCATGTACTGTATGGAAACCAACCTTTTTTTTTAAAAAAAAAGGGACAGAGTTTAGCTGTTGGTGAAGCTTCAGCTGTGTAAGAAACTTGACTCCTTTACTTATTCTTAAGTAAAAGCATATTTACATCCAGAAATTGTCTTGATTGTTTGAAATCTGAGTTAAATTATCAACAACAATTTCAATCTAAAGATAAAAAAGCTTTATAGGGTCTTTAATAAATTATTATTATTATTATTACTGACATATTAAATGGCATAATAAAACACTTTCCTAATTTCAATTTCAACTAAAAATTTTATAAAAAATCTTACCTGTGATGTTAAATCATTTGCTTCTACTAATCCTGTGTCATGGATGGTAACAGACTTTACACCACCAAGAATAATATTTTTGGCTGAGGAAGCAAAAGCACCAGGCTATTAAAATAAAACAAAATAACAATTCACGAAGCAATTATTGGTGACAATAATGCTGATTCTTCCATACATTATAAGAAAGTAAGCAACTGAAGATGTATAGTTCCAATCTTAGTTTTTGACTAACAGCAGAGTTTCAGGTTTGAAATAGCTCAGGTGGAGAAAATTTCAAAACTCTCTGCAGTTCTATGTACATGGCCCAGAGACTCTTGCATAATCTCCAGCTATTTCACGTTATCCACTAACACTACTAAGAATGAAACTTAAATGCCATATGGCAGCCTTTTATTTTAGATTTTTGAAAAGCACCTTCTTGTCCAGCAGTAAAACAAACACAGACAAACTGGCTCAGATAATGTAAACATAATGCTGGTGATGCAAAAAATCAGCAGTGTTACAAAAACGTGATAATGAAATAGACTGCCATCTGAAATGGGACAGAGGCCCTCATGCTGAGCATTAAAATCCATGGACAGCTGTTTCCTACTTGTAAAGCCTTGGCAGCAATGGCACTGTTCTAGCCAACTCAAACAAATTAAGGGCACCTTTTCACTGAACATAACAACTGCAGTTTTTCAAATCTGCTGTTTGACTGGGCAGATACAATGCAATAACTAAAACAACAAGCACTGAAATTGCTTATTGAACATTTTGGTTCAGAATTAAATTGTTTCAAGTGATTGTTAAAAATGCTCTGAAAGAACTTAAAAAAATGAGTAGAAACACTAAAATTTTCTGTATTTTAACTAAAATGCTATTTAATTTTCTTGGTGCTGGATGAAAGTTATAAGGTGCTGGATAAAATGACAGGATGCCAGAAAAAACCACAGAAAGTTGCACTCTTTTGTTTTCACCTTGCTAGAACACTGCATAGCGTGAAAGAGCTGTCTATAGCTGCACTAACTGCATACACTCTTGCTGCAGTACAGTCAAGTACAGGCTTTAGCTTCTTCTAACCTGTGAGGCCTCAGTGTCATTTTAATCGCTGTTTCTACATGATTTACACATATGTGCATTACTCCAATTTCCAGAAAAAAACAAAGGACAAAAATCTACTCAAAGATGGAATAATTTTGAGTAATGAAATCAATCCAACCCGCTGTATAAATTGCTCACCGATGGTGATCAGTGACAAGAATTTCACTGGTAAACTCTGACAGTTTTGAATCATTTAATTTCATACCTCCTATTTTACTATAACTTTCTAGACTTGAATTATCTTGATAAACCTTGCATTTGTATACACCAAAAAAAAATTACTAAATGCATTAAAACACTAGAGTGTTGTTAAATTACATGCTGTTTCAACAAAAGTTCTACACAATTCGAAATTTGAAAATTATTATTACTGGTGATTTTGGGGATCAGTTTCTTTGTCTTTAAGTTTCAACTTAATACACGAAAAATGTAGTAATGTGCCCACTAAAGCAAGGTTCATTTCTACAGATCTCAAGGACAACCTAGGATTCTTTTTTTTACCTAATTAGCTGTTTTAACTGTGTGGTGCCCAAGTACAAACTACACATTCTGGAGTTAAAAAGAACTGATGTAAGACCAACATGAGAGCAATATAGATGCTCTGTTGGTGAAAAATTTGATTAATTGTCAACTCCACCTCCCTGGGTTTTGACTTATAGAAAGCATATACACTACTCTCATGTTGCTCTGACAGATGGCAGAACAGGGAAGTAGAGTGGATGAGGCATGAATTTTGTTTCACATTAATTACCATACCTATTTCAAGTCCTAGTCCTTTCATCCCTGAAACAAGGACATTGGATACAGCCATCTTTTTCATGGCTTCATGACCAAGTACATACCTGTTTTCGTAAACAAAAGAATTTCTTACAGTCACACACTTTGTCCAAACAAGTCAAAAAGAAAAAAGAAACATGCACTCATAACTGATAAAATAGTCTGAGATAAAGTCAATAGGGCACAAACTGATAATATCCGCATCGAGTAAACCTTGTAAATATAAGATAAAAACAAAAAAGACAAAGCTGTGTGTCCGTGCAAGACATATCCAACTTTCACTTTCGCAATTAGATATTTATAAAAAAAAATCTAAAATTTTAGAGAGCGGTTGGATTTCAACCATTTTATTTGCTAAAGACGCATTATTGAGCCAACAAAGGATCAAAAAAGAATGTCTTCCAATATCCCTAACAAAATGGTTGAAAAACAAACTTGGGCTTGTTAAATACACAACTCTTCTAAAGTGAAAGACTGTTATCCGTGACCGATTTTTTCAAACTTAAAATAACGTGAGTCAGCAGCGTAAAACATTCCGAAGCCATTGAGTCTTTCTTGAAAGTACATGTAAAACTGTTTAAAGTAAATGCAAAACCCAGAAACGCATTTCATAATATCAGTAAGGACGAGTCAGAAATGCTTTCAAGAGTAAAAATACATACAGTTGCCTCGAGTAAAGTCCCTCATCAATTTCCATTTGACTGTCGTCAGCACGAGCCATTTCGTTCTGTTCAAACAACACATCGATACGGCTAAATAAGCGTAAAATTATAAAAAGCAAAGGAGAAACAGTTAAAATTACTAACTGAATTTGTGCAGTGGTTATTGAAGTTTGTAGAGTTAGAACTGCAACCGGTTTCTTCAGTCTTCTGACGTTTGGCTGGAGGCGAAACGCTCGGCTCCTCAGAATGTGATGACATCTACCGCTTACATGAAACTGAAAAAGACTTCTTCTCGTTTCCTTAGTTCCCCGATGTTTCCCCGACTGTTTAGATGTATCAACCACTAAGGAATAATCTGGAACGACCGGATCAAAAGAAAAACTTTGCAACTTTTCTAGAAAAGTAGCGTGTTCCTCATATAAATCCGATAGAAAGAAATCGATTTCGGTTCCGCCAGAACTTAGCAGCCTTTCGACATTCAACATGAGAAATCCTGGTACCGACCGGATGCATGGAAAACCGGAAATACCAAGTTCAAACTGTTTTATAAATTATTTTTCAAAACCAAACTCGTCTGTGGTCCGTTAGCTCAGTCGGCAGAGCGTGGTGCTAATAACGCTAAGGTCATGAGTTCGAGACTCATACGGACCATACATCAATTTTTTTTCCTTTTTTCTTTTGCTTCGGTTTTTTATTGTATGTAGTTCCACTAATTTATTACTAACATTAATACAAATTTCGTGCGCAATAGAAAAAAATAATGATTTTTACTTTTAATTTATATCTTAACAAATTAAAGCGAATCTCTTGATATCACAAGTAGCATAGGGCCTGTGCCCGACAACAAACGAACTAAACCCGGGAAGTAGGAAGGGAAGCCGTGAAAAACATTCTGTTCACAGGCTGTTAGACGTACAAATTACACAGCCGATTTATCTTTCCTGTCGTCTCAGTCAAAGGCAAAGCCAAAGCTTTTTCTGGTCTAGATCAAGGTATAAAGCTAAATAAAGTAATGGTTGTCAAGGGTGACAAACGACTGTTAACACAGCGTTGTAAGGAGATCACTACCGAGTATACTTTAATGAACAAAAGAGGCTACAGTACAGGTATAGCCTTCATTCGCGGTCCGTCTTACATACATCACGAAATAATCTGACAAAATTAGGGCACTTTTGTTCGTCTCTTTTGTGCGTTCTGAAAGTAGCGAGGGCAACGATGTACAGAAATTAAAACAGTCGAAAATCTAATATGTCCACACAACTTCGTTCAAACACTTTCGCCTTTCCTTCAAAACCAGAGACCAGGCAATGGGTCACGTGCCGGTCCAAAACCTACAACTCGCTCGCCTGACGTATAAACTAGTCTAACTTTGTGGAACCAACCAAACGCCAAGTTTCAACCTCTTCGGTTCCATTCTTGCGCCTGCTTGCAAGTCTTCGAGTTCTTTTATCATAAAATTCAAGTCTCCTGTCCCAAGATAGTATTTAGGAGATTCTCGATATCACACTCCACTTCGAATATATTTATAAAGCTCTCGGCAAGGCCGGGTTTCGAGCCCGAGGCCTCATACAAGTCACACTTGAGTTTTGGTAATGGAGGTTATATAAGCAAACGCTTCAGAGATCATTTTCTGAGTAATCTCCTCCGTTATTGTGTCCTGTTTGGACGTGTAGTTTCAGTTGGAGTGTGAAATAGGAAGCCATAGGCCTAAGGCTAAGGTCTCGATCAGTTTATATCTAATCTAATCTAATCTATTTCCAGACCTTCCGTTGGTAATATTATTTTTTACCCAACAAGGGTTTTCTTTTCTTTTTTCTGTAAAACAAATGTAACTGACAAATACAAGGAAAAGTTCTGAAAAAAATGATTATAAATAAGATAACGACTGGGGGAAAAAATTGTTGTATGGTCCGTATGAGTCTCGAACTCATGACCTTAGCGTTATTAGCACCACGCTCTGCCGACTGAGCTAACGGACCACAGACATTGCAATTGATATATTTTAAGGTATTTAAATCAAACTCTCGTCCAGGACAACCAAAACTTTCCCGCGAGGGCCTGGGTTAATAGTTTTCGTGCCAGGCTCCGCGCACCCTGAATGCGTAGGAACGCCTGATGGTCTGTCTGTGTTGCCGTGAGTAACTAGTTTGCTTTTCGGGATAAAATAAAAACATCTTAAGAGCGCTTTTCGTCGTTGTTAAAATCCCCGAGGGAAGGGCACGGAATCCGAACCGAGCCAAAAGAACCAACAAAAGAAAACGTAAAGCGCGCGGCTACAAGAAAGAGGATTGCCAAAATATATACCTAGAGATAAAAGAGAAACTGTCCTCAAAAACGCATTTCCGAGCAATTTTAAAGAGGGAAGAAAACGAGTGTGCTTCGGAATACATGCTAGTTTGGACCATTGGTTAAACTCTTACCTGTCATTAAAACACTTTTTGTGCTTTGTTTATCTATAAACTGACACCAGAGAAATGTTTTTCAGCTTCATTAAAAAAAATATTCGAATAAACAAACTGTAACTTTTAATAAACTTTTCTTTATAAATAAAGTTATCTGTCTTTGTATAAAATTCTCCATTGATTCGTCTTTTCGCTACAATTTAACAAGAATATATTCTCTTGGTAAAATACCCCAGAACTGTTAGCAAAGCAACGAGCAGCGAGACTTGTTCCGAAAGGAATCTTGCAGATGCTAACAAAGTCACAGAAGGCATGATGGCAAATGAAAGTCGGGAGCCGACCGTGTAGCAAAGGATTTGGGGCTTGTTTAGTTTTTCACTTGAAGTGGTAATTCGACCACGAAATGGTAGTTAAAATGGTCTCACGGAGTATTCTGTGTTGGTTTATTTAAAACCGGTGTCATAACCTTCCTGGGGGGTCTAAACTCTCTCCTCACACTTCTGGGTATGGGGGTATGAAGTGGCCTGAGTGGGGGAGGCTCGGGAATGTGGTCCAAAGATTTCCGCTTGACCGATCTACTCTTAGAGTTCACTGGTGTAGAACAGCCTGAAGTTTCGCCAGATAGCGTTCTGCCTTTTAGATGCTGAAAACAAAATAAAGCGTTATATCAAAAACTAAACTATATTAAGCCATCACACCAGATACTTGAAGATAGCCTTTTATAATATGTGGCAGCTTATACTGCTCAGATATAAAGTTAGTAACAAAAAGGTACCGCTGATTAAAAGTCTGTTGGCGCATGTAAACAGCCATAGGCCTGTTTTCACTTGTGCTGAATCTAAAGTAAATGAGCTAGAGCAACAGAATTAGATTCGGCACATAAAAAAATCGACGTCTAAAACAAGCCTTAGTGTCGAACTAAAAGTACTATTCACAAACTCCAGCAAGAAAAGGTATTAATCGAAATTCAGCGTTTTGTTCATTTAAATTTCATTTCCTCCATGCTGGAGTTTATGAACGATTTATTTCGGGACTACGGCAGTGTGCGTGTTCTGACAGTCTATTTTTATCAGCCCTATCTTGAACACGAAAATGGTATATCACTGCAACCAGCCAAAACTTGCGTGAGAACGAAACGAGAAACGGCGCGCGGTAATAAAGCAAGAAAACACACACCACTTTTAATCAACAAAGGGGGAAACAAGTGCAAAAATTCTGAATGTAAACGATGAGTGTAGTAAGATTTTTTTTATCGAACTTTGATTGGCTACTAAACAGTTTTTACGAATGACGACAGCAGTAATTATTTCTGGAGAAACTTTTAGATTCCTTTTGCGACCTAAAAAGAACTATTTGAGATAAACAAACATATTATATCAAAAACAAACTGGTTCGAAAAATTTGGATTTTTGCCCTGACCGGGACTCGAATCCACGTCTCAATGGGTGCTAGGCGGGAAATTAGGCTAACCACTCTACTATCAGGGGTCACCACGTTGGAAACGTGCCAGATTAACTTAACGAGCAGAATAGTCCTTATGAGGATCCCTAGTGTTTAAACGCTCGAGTGAAGAAAAGTTTGGTCCTAGGGATCCTCGCGCGACAAATCTGCTCACCTCGGTAATTGGCCCTTTCACAGTTAATCTCGCACATACGTAACTTTCAGTTTAACGATAATAACAAAGTAGCGATGAAATCAAGTAATATCCGTAGAAATAGCTACTAAAACTTACAACATCTACCATTTTTAATGGTGGTAGGCCAAAAACAGATTCGTGAAATTGCAACATTTTACAGACGTTTGTTGGGGGCATGAACTTGCCCCCCAACATACATTCCTCTGTAAAAAAATAATTTATTTTTTGTTTATTTGCAATAATTCGTTTTGAAACCTTTCCTTTGCCTCAAATCTATGTTTATTCGACTAAAATGATAACAAAGAAATGGCTTTAGAGAAACCTGCAATATGGCTTTCTGAAGTACCGTTTGAAACAAAATATCACTGAGAAAATGTACAAAGTTATGCGTGCTGCTAACCTGCTCGCAGGTGGCAGTTCTTAGGTTGGCCATTTCTTCAACTGGCGGTGTCTTTCCCATGTTGGGTGTGGCTCGACCGGCGTTCGAATTTGGTGTGGCGACACTTTTTGGGGTGGATATCTCGTCAAGTTCTCTTTGGCATTCCGCCACAAACAGGCTCACGTTCTGAAAATTTACGTTGATGGATTTATGTTGTTGAAATGAACTTGCACATGAAAAGGGCACACCTCTTTCTCTACAATATTGTATTATTGTATTTCTTTTATAACTTTCATGTGCCAGTTAAATTGGGTGTGTACTAGTTTTGTAAGATAACAGTTAAGAGTATATTTTCTAATAAAACTGATAACATAACAAGCAGCTAGTAAGAACACCTTTGTAGCATGAAACTTTCCAAACAACGGCAGAACCCCGTTATTTCGAACTAAGTTATTTCGAATACCCCGTTACCTCGAGCTCATATTCGTTTCCCTTGGTTTTGCATACCATGAACCAGCTGACCCAGTTTTCTCGAACTCCTGCTAATTTCCTTTTTTCCCTTTCTCATAATGAGACTTCGGATTATGACGGGTTATACCTTTATCAGGACATCGAGTCTGAGAAAATTTTTTTTTTTTTCAAAATAGGTGTGTTTTTGCCATTTTTGCGAAGGAATAACACCCTTTTTAAATGATTGTAAGTCAGCAACCGAAGATTTAACCAATTACTGTCTAATTGCACTGGATCTAACCTCAATGGAATTCTGTAGATTTTCCAAGGCGTTTCTCAAATGAATTGCACGTGGCTTGCTCGTGATGGTTGAGGTATCAGAGTAGGAAACCGAGGGGCATTTGATTCTCTCGTCGCGCCTTACAAACAGATTGCTTGCCGCTACCAGCGAGCCTGGTCTTAGAAGCTCCTCCAACGCGAATGCCTGTTGATTGTATAAGTCAATTCATTTATTATTTTATTTACAACAATATTTAGACAGAGGTGCCAAGTTCAACAACTGGTTTGAAACAAAATATACAATACTTCGAGAAAAACATACATAAATATATACAGTACTAGTGTTGATTTAAAATTAACTTTATTAGTAAGATCTTTGATGTTTTTTCCAGCCAGATTTGATATTCTAGATCTTAGTGCACGAAACCTAAAGGTGCTCTCATAATTTAATAGTTGTTCCGGAAAAAGGTAGACGAAGCAAATCTCTAAAGCGTGTATTATAAGAGTGAAAATCGCGTGAGTGACTAAATTCATTTAGTGGATAAAGTGGAGCTAGGTTATAAAGACACTTTTAAAAACTAAAATGTGTTTAAGATAGTCCCGACGGAACCGCAGCGAAGGCCAGCTGAATAAGCGTGACACTTCTGGTTGTGATACAAAATGGATGGATGGGTGGATTGGAAGGTGCTGTCTTATTCTATTATCTTCAAACGAATGAAAACCTTCGAGTCTTCCCGAATAACGACGTATAACAGAAGGCTAAGTTTAGTAGAGCCAATATCACTTGCCGTCGAAAAAGGATGGGTGATCCCGATGTTATGGACCGCTCATGAACTGTGATTTGAAGGCATCTCTTACTGAACACAATATGATTTACTTGTTGCTGACAATTTTTAATTCCTCCACTGATGTAACTGCAAAACTTTGCAAGGAGCTAATGGCGTGAAGAAAACGCCCTATATTTATTTTTCACCCTTATTCAGTCCATCTAAAATCGACTTTAAAATATCTGTAACTAAGAGTTTCTATCGAAAACTCTAGCAGTTACGGATGTTT
>JAOBAT010142273.1:0-11455 GCA_026413305.1 Hydrozoanthus tunicans
CAAAACCTAACGCGATGTCCCGTATGTGGGGGACTGGGTCTAGTATAATTACATTTAAGTGATACCATGATACTACAGGCACTTTTCAATTTATGCTTTTGGGCCTTTTTCTAATAATAAAAATCTGAAAAATGTGAATGTTGCATATTGATTGGAAATGGCAATGTTATCTAAAATTGACAAACTGTTTGTCAATTTTAGATAACATTGCCATTTTCAATCAATATGCATTGCAACATTCCCATTTTTCAGATTTTTAACTTACCCAAATAATTTCATGCGAGGAATGCCATCATCAAGCACCTTTATGTAAATCAGCTCCCTCTCACTCACTGTTTTGTCTGTTGTGCCATCAAAAAATACAGAATGATACTTGTAAGGGCTTCCACTGCCTTTAACCAACTTTAGTGTTTCTTCCCTTGTTGTTTTTGCAATCTCTCCAATGAATTTTCTGCAAGCTTTGTCATTATGGTATGCAGTCCCAAGATCTACATTATGTAGTTCTTCGAGTTCAAGGATACGAGGAAACATGGTAAAGGGCTGTTCTTCAAGGACAATGAACAGTGAAATCTGAAACAGTTTTGTGACCCGGTCAAAGTTGGCTTTCTTCATCTTAATGATGTACTTTTCCATAACCCGTTCTTTTGCTGGTAATCTGCCAGCTTCTACTGCTTCTGTGGTATGGAATTTAATAAAAAAAATAGCTTGTAAACACAGTTCAAATAGATATTCACTTATGCACAATAGGTATTTCAAATGAGTTCCTAAACATCACAGCCTGATCACAGCAATAATTAAACTTTAAATAAATTACCATTATGAGCAGTAATTTTTTTAGTCTTGGCATACCCCGTCCCTGACTTCTCGCTGGATGCACGAAATGTAGCAGGTGCACAATCAAGACAGTTACTCTTACATAATAGAATTTAAATTGTTAGGAAACGCAAAACAAAGCTATAATTGCAGTTAAAATTTGTATATGATGTGCACGATATGATTGTAAGGTGATTAAAAATGGAAAATTTGATCTCTTCATTACTTTAATACTTTTTTAAATAAAAGCTTGCTCTTGTGCAAAAGCAGGACCATCTTCAAATTAGTAATTTATATATAGGAGATTTCAATCCTGAAGATGTCAGCAAAACTTGACAGAGAACATGCAAGAACTCGCCTTATAGAAAGCATAAATTGAAATAAAAATAGAAAAACAAATACCTTTGGCCTTTATGTGCGGCTCTGATTTATCATGCCGTTCGACGTTTCTTTTTCTCACATTTTGTGTTCCTTCGATGAATCCATCAGAAGAGCTTTTACCGACCTTGGCCATGTATTTTTTTGCAACATCAGCCCTTTCGTTGCAGTATTGACACCATATCATGTTTACAAGAGAGCTCTCTTCATCGATCTTTAGTTTCAACCATGGGTACTCTCTTTGCCACTTTAAAGCAGTTCTTTTTTGGGGGTTTTTTCTCCGAGTCTGAGATTGCGCCTGAGTTGCATCTCCCTCTCCCGCTCCCTCTTGGATTTCGATCTGCGGTTGCAGTACGTTTGTATCATGTTTCGACAGACAACCAAAAATGGTTGTCTGCCGAGACATTGATCTGACTGGGTTTTTTTAAAATAATTATTTCAGGATAATTTGAATTTGAAAGGCCCAAAATACAATAGCGATCATCGCGGTCCGGCGATTGAAAGCACGTGGTAGTGCCCACGTTGCTACTGGTCAGAACGCACTCTTCAAAAGGGGTAAGAACTTCGTATTGGCAAAATCGAAAAGAGTCGACGTACTTGATCACCGATCGCGATCCAAACTGTGCGGACTCATGAGCTTTGTTGCTTTTATTCTATGGTTTCAAGCCAATTGTGTTTTAAAAATTTGTACCAGGTCAAATATTACTGTGAGGATCGAGCTATTCACCAAATGTCGTGAGGAAGTAACTCATTTTACTGTACTTTTGACTTTGCTTTGCTCCCAGCTTCTGGGGGTCATTTTTGGCCCCTGGGTATCTGCAATTTTCCCATCGCTAGGCGCAATTGAGGTATAGCTGGGCGCAAATAGCGCCGTGGCGCCCGTGAATTTGGAACCCTGAAAAGTGATAGAATTTGCCGAGGAAGAAGGAACTGAGGTTTAAACATGGTCGCGTGAAATGAATTTTTTGCTGCAGTATGAGCGAAGAACATCCCGTTTCGTCGCAAGGTTACCTCGACAAATAAAAGATTTTGCTTTTGGGAGTGTTTATCTGGCCCTATACGGAGCCCATACTAATGCTAAAGAAAAAGCTTGACAAAAAATTACGAAGGAACTTGTGTGTAACTAAAACACCTCGACACAAATTGCGCGCTTCCTTGGCCGAACTGATTACGAGGAGCCACCAATAGAATAAGCGCAAGGTAATTTGACGTATATTTGTAATAAAGTGCTAGTTGTTTTACAAAGTCTGATCTTTTGCTCGAACACTTGATTAATAGTTTTATTTTCATTAATAACCCTCGTTATAATTACGTTTACTATAATCTGGTCAACCTGCAGGCTGATAAAATATATCAAGAAAATTTTAGTAATATGTTTACGCTAATCGTTTCGAATTTAACATAAGCATCTAGAAAGTTATTTTCGCTTTTCCCCTTGGGCTTGTCAAAGAATAAATAAAAAAATGAAAGTCAAGTGTGATGGTCCTCAACTTAAATAATGGAGACCCAGAAAAGGAATTATTTTTAGTTAATTCAGGGCCCCAGGATCTCCAGTTTTCATTATTTTTGTTCTGGGTAACGATCCTCGTTGCTCCCTATTTTTATTAGCTCTTTCTAGTTTTCTCTGGTTCTCCCTCGATTAGTTCATTCTCAACATGGTCTGTCTGGTCATTTCCGGTTCTAGAAAATCTATTCTTGGCCCGAGTACATGTCTCAAAAACCACCTCCTCCACAAGATTCTTACATGTAGAGCAGCAGCCTTTCTTACTTCTGCCGCACTCCATGTGAACTAGGTGGCCACACTTAAGTCGAATTATCACTTCATTTTTTGTTATGAAGGAACTGCAAAGATGACAAAATTTTCTAATTATTGGTGAACCCTCATTGAGATTGCGTCCTGGACATTGCCATTGGGTCGGACTTGTTGCATTGTCTTTTATGTGCTGTTTGAGCCTTGACACAAGGTCTTGTTTAAGACCAGCAGAACTTAAGGAAAATTTTTCACAAAGGGATTGCAGCTCTGCCTTGTACATAGCCTTGATGTTTCTGGAAGGAGGCATAGCTGATGGATCACATGTCCACATCTTAATCTTCAACAAGATGCTTGGTGTTTGGTGATCAAACACTTGCAAACTGAACAGACAACTTCACATGATGGCTTCGCACACCACAAGGGAAACACATGTGCAGGTACCTGACCAAATGCCGAAGTTGTGTAGGACAGTAGACCAGCATGGTCATATGTTGCACTTTCCTCAATAGTACTTGAATCTGAAGAGACCACCTTATCAAACAGAGCCTGCATAAATTTGCTCGCCTCAGATATTGGGAAAAATTTGCTTGATCTAGCTGGACTGATGTTCTTTGAATAACGATCAAGTTTGCGCACCAAGTATGTTTCCTGTACTTTTTCACTTTCAACTTTCATGCTGTCCACCAAAATTGCAGTACTTTGGATCTGCTCAGCTGTATAGGCAGGTTCAGTATGGGCTGATAATACTGTAAGAGTGCATGGACGAACAGGGGTTAGCTAAAACAAACATTACTACAGTGCAAAACTCTTTGTAATATTATAAGATTATTTTATAACATATCTTTGCTCAAGTTGGTTATATGTACATATTGATTACAAGTAGTCATAAGAAAAGAATATATTCTATAGTTCTGAATAGTAGTAGAGAGTGGATGGAAAAGTCTTCCAAATCTAATAATTGTACAGGACAAAGAAATAGTGTACAGTGGAAAATTCTTAAAATTTCAGTGACAGTATGCAAGTATTAATATTCAAGAGTCCCTATTAATCATACATGATTGTGCAAATATTTTTTCGAGAAAAGATCCATTCTTTACAGCTTAACTCAAGACTGTGATTAATTATCAATTTTTGACATTTCCACTCTTGTTGTATAAGTCTGCCACTTTCCTTACCAAAGCAAAATAAATGACTTTATTTTTCAACTGCTCATAGAGACTTGCAGAAGACACTTTTTTTTAAAATAGAGGAAGTATGACAATTTTTTATTAGGCTTTTCTGAACAAAAACAAATTTAAAAGTCCCGCGACTTTGGCGGCCATTTTTGAGCGTCGTTGCTGTGTCAATTTGTACAATTTCTACTGGCTACCCTTCCTTGGGGCTATTTGTCATTTTGGAAACGAGGTAAAGGACGCGCGTACAATGTGCTTGAAACGGGGGACTGGCACAGACCGAAACATTTGCCACAGTCCAGTAAAATTGAATTAAACGTGGAATGTTTGCTGCCCATGTGCTGTTCCTTTCTATTAGTAAAATAGCTACATCTTTGGTAGTCCATACAACAAAATAACAAAACTTTCTACGCGAAAAGTACATTTCTCCCTGTACTTGGTGCCAGTATACACGGTCTTTCTTCAATACATAATGCCCACTTTCACTTTTTTCAAGGAAAAAGTTTTTCGATTTTACAGCCTCTTGTATTTTATTGTTTCGTTCTGTGTACGGACATCAACAATGCCATCTGGGGATGCCCCAAGACCACCAGAAGAATCAAACCAGATACCAGTTTCTTTCACTGCTTTCCCTGTTTTAAGGGTGAACGCTTTAATGGCTTCCTCTTCATTGCCTACTCCCCACTGGATTGCTTTAACCCTTGAAAAATCGTACTCTCCTAAAAGACGTTTCAATAGTGAAGGGGTGACTCTTTTGGCATTAAGTACAGAGCCAAAGTTGCAGGCAGTAATGCGACCCTTCTTGCGATATGCCACATAGGGTTGTTTCTTTGCCCAACTGTTACCTCGCTAGTCCTTACGATTTTTCTACGTCTAGGTTTGAACTGCAGCAGGAATGAGCAGCCAGCAAAGTCCATTAAATTTTCCATATTCCTTTAGATCCTCGTACAATGCGGAACGCTCGGCGTGGGTCGGCCTCCCCGTCAGAGCACAGTATCTTTTTGCTGGAGGAAACAGTTCAGAAACCGCTTGATTTGAGAGCGATGTGTTTGGGTTCCTCTTTAGCCACTGGCATTCAATGCCAGTACGGCTAAGATTGTGTGTTCCATGAATGAAAAGAGCTACCGCGTGACTGCATTTAAATGCGCCTCTTGGACATTCGCATTCAGTAGTTTTAATGTCATGTTCTTCATCCAAGTTTACCTGCAATTTTTTGAAATAAAGGATTATTCAAACATTTCAAGGATAATACCTTGGCCGTTGTTATACTCAAACGAACGACGGCCTGTTTCAGCTTTTATAGTTTTCGAAAGAGCAACACCCATTTTAAACATTTATTACCATCTAAGAATTTTAGTTAAGGAAGTATCGTCGAAGTTTTGGATTGTTTTTGCCTTTGTAAAATTATTACTTTCTGTGTTAGGCTTACGAGCATTAGCTCATAATTTGTTTCATTGCAGTTCGCTTGATGGTCTTCCTCGTCAAGATCACCAGAAGAAGTTACAGTCTCCTAGCTGTGTAACTTCTCATTTAAACTGTTCCATAGAGAGCCAGCATAAACCATAACATGCAACCCTGCCTGTGTCTTGGCACCCTGGGAAGGGGGTGTCCACAATTCCGGTTGAAAACAATTATTTTTGATTCCAACAGAGGCTACCATAGTTAATGTAAACACATCTTCTTTCTTTCACAGTTCTTTGCAGGCATAAAACAAGCTCTACAATTTCCCTGACGTTCTTTTGAAGAACAAATACCAACAACAACAACAATAATTTTATTCACACTCACTATTGACAGGAAAAAATGACAAGCATATATAAAAAATAAGAAATTTACAGATTGAAGAGTGAAGGCCACTTGTATATAACCATAAGGGCTAATCAAGACAAGTGGCCTTTAGACATTAACTAACGATATACTTAAGGCCAGGAGTGCAAGATGTAAATACTTAAACTGACATAAGGATACGTGACAAAACAACTGTAAATTAAAGCAAGAAAAGAAAACCAAAAATCAGCAATACAAACGTAGTGAGCGGCGGAAAACAAAAAACAAAAAAAAAGAATTACTCCATTAATATAAATTGTTTAAAAAGCTTTATATTCGGAAATCAAGCGTAATTTTAATTTTGATTTAATCGAAAAGACACTCAGAGATTCCAGTTCTTCATCTACTGAGTTCCAGAGCCTTTGGTCCGTAGAAGCGTATATTGTGCAGTCCATAAATAGAGAATCAAGGGCTTCAATAGTAATTTCATCCATTTCAGGGTATATAAGCACAAAACAGTTTTCAAATAGCTGAGCAAAAATGGGAAGAACAGGTAAATATAAAGCATTTACAGCACACAAAATTGACACTGGCGGGCCCTGATGAGAAATTCGCGGCCATCTTGTCTCCCGACCACGCGCAGTCGACCAGAAACATAACTACTGGTCTACGTCGAGTTATGCCATGAATGAACTTCACAAAATATTTTTCAATACCACTTAAAAGTTTTAATTAAAATGGTCGTAAACATCGATATCATTTTCACTTTGCCAGTACAAAGCATTACTTAACCAAATCAAAGGTGAATCATAATTGTGTCTGTGAAAAGCAAAAAAAAACAACCACAGTCAGTCTAGCAATTGCGTAAAAATACTCCTAATTTGAAAATAATGTTGTTAGGAGCAAAGGGAGAAAGGAAATTTCTATTAGATTCAGAAGGGTACCATACTGAATATCTTTAAATCTAGCCTCCATGTGTTATCTCCAAAAGGAACTAAATTCTCTATGGTTTTGGGTGGTACGCAACCTCTCTTTCTGGAATACTCCTTAACTAGTCTAAAAAGGCAGGTAGGTTAGCATGTCTTCTTCATCTGAATTCAGATCAACGTGAACTCGACCCATCGATTGAATGATAGATGTTAGTAAGTTCCTTTGGCCTGAAACATACTAATTAGAAAGAAAAGAACTGTAAATTGCTGCAAGTACTACATTATATTCCAATGCCCAGGTCCTCAAGTAATAAGAGTCTTCTCTCAAAATGTAGTAAAGATGTTTTCAACAAAACTAACAGCTGCTTTACTTTAAATGTCAACCAGGGCTGACAAAGGATATTAAACAGTTGTAGAAATTATAAAATGAAAGTAGTTCTGGTCCTGGACGAACAGACACACAAGAATTGCCATTATTTTGAGCGACCACAGTGCTGTGGGTTTTTGCCATCCTTGCTAACATTGAAGTAACAGACACACGTTTATAGTAGCCTCGTTAAATAGCTCATTTTCGAGACTTTACAAAACCGTGTTTTCTTTCCTTACGAAATTGTGTTGACCCTTGTCGCAAAGTAGATACTTAAACGTCCAAGAATATGTAGTATTAATACATTCTCTTTTTGTGTGTGTCTCCAACAGGGACTTAAACTTGAGCTAAATTTTTTAAATTTTAATAAGGTGCTTGTCACTTACAACCTATTGAAGGAAACTGACAAATTTCTAAGTTGCGGCTTTTGAAATTGCTCATCAGCTGGACTCTGTACACCGAATATCAAGTCAATCAGCTGACCCCCCATTTCCAGGTTCTGTACCAGTTTTTCAACCAGAGCTTCTTCATTTAGACAAACTATTCTTCCTGAAATTCAACTCAGCAATTGCTTCTTTATTCAAATAAACGTAATCATCCAAGTTCTGTTCGAGTTTATTACATTATACAACTTTTTTGACATCAGCCTGGTGACGCTGCCAATACAACTACTGAATGAAATCTTGCTCGCCACGGTGGCTCTTCTTTTCACATGAGTGAATTCGTGAGGTCTAACAAAAAGGTTTCCAATGTCATTTTTTAGACTTTGAGTTCTTTTGTGTGTTACACAAATAGTTGAATTTTTCATGTTAAAAACTGAACCGAGCCAAGTTATGATCTAGCATGGGTTCTTTTTTCCCCTTCACTTGCCGTTTTGGATAATTTAAAAGTTGCACTGGCTCCCAAACCATTGTCTAGGAATACAAATATCGATTTTCCCTCGCTGCGCCATTTCTTGACCAAAGGTTTTAGCAGTCTAGTTAACCAATACGGAGCGGTTGAAAGGCCAAAAAAATGAAAATGAGTAATACTTAGTTAAATCAGTAGAAATAGTCCAGAAAAGTGACAAATTAATCTTCTTTTTGTAAACCGGTCTGGTCTCCACAGTGCGCATACTTAGATTTCTCTAAGTATCTGCCCTGTGGAGGACCGCGAGACGCTTCAAAGTGTTGATAGTTTTGGAAATTAACTCGGACGTCTCAGTTAAAAGTTGTTGGTTGTCTTGATCTTCATAAACTCTCGATTCTTCAATAAAGAACATTCTCTATCAAAAATTCATCAGGCTTTTTACCACATGTACAATATTACATACGCAAAAATCCTGCATCCATTTTAACTTATTTTAAGTGAAAAACTGCAGTTTGCATTTACGGTTTACTTCGATAGTTGACATGACAAGACAAAGATAAAAAACAGTTAAACAGGATTTACGTAACTATGGGGCTTAGACGAATCTTCTCTCTTCTCTTCTTTGCTTAGTGTGAAGTCTTTATGTATCCTAAAAACTTAATTATGTAGACTTACTCAGCTCTTATTTCGTTAAGAGTTTCATGGATTCTCGCCTTTTCTAATAAATTTTAGCCAAATGAAATTCTACCGTGAAGAGCAGTGTGTTACTGCAACTCTTTCGCAGCCTTATGTCTTTCACCATAATGGTAGATAGGTTGCAAGCTGCATTGAGGTGGATACCACTTTGAGATATGGAACCTCTCTCGCAAGAATTTCTGCAAGCTCTGCAGGTGTGTAGTTTTCAAATGCGAGGCTGAGCCTCAACCAGCATTCATAGATAGTAACTTCTCCGTTTTGACTAGGTAACCGGCCAAAGTTATGAGCGGCTCAGACTTCTCTATTTTTTTCATTATTGTCTTATTATTATGCTTTTTTAACTAATAATAGAAAATAGGCTAATTATTTCAATAAATAACATGTGTACATTTTTCTTTTTGTTGTTGTTGGTGTCCTACATACCCATGACCAGAATGGAGTTATGGCTTTATTTCGGCAAATGATTCCAAAAGTGCTATGAGATCTTATTGCACAAACCGGTTTCCATATGCGCTACCCTTCACTGTGGAGACACATTGTATGTCGGCGGCACCCACTACAGCATCAGCTAGCACTAGGGGGGACGAAACCATGTATTGCTTAACGCACAGGAAAAACAGCTATAATCTAAATAGTTTGATAACATTAATTTTGATTAGGATCGTGGTAGGTACAATAATAGGAAAATATTACTGTGTAATCAAATGGAGATTTTTTATTTAGTTTTAATATTGTTGGTGAAAGACTATGCTTAACACAATTGGTTTTTCATCACAATTGGTTTATTTTTACGAAAACTAATTATGCCTTATAAAAGTATATGCTAAAAGATTAAAGTACATGCCTTGGCAAAGTTTATAATTTCTTTAAAAAAACCTCTTGATTATACTAAAATGTAACAAAAGAGGTCTGATTTCTTTTTATAATGTTAGTAGCAAACTTACAGAGCAATACTGTTGTGATTGGCAAAACTCTGCTGGCAAAATAATAACACTTTGGACTTTAAACTAAATTGGCACATACCAACAAAACGGGTTCTTTGAATCATTCTTGCTGTTGCTAATGAATATTTGTAATTTCACACGTTAATTTGTGAATTAAAAAAAATTTGCTTAAAAACTAAAGAGTACAGTTTAACCCTGGTAACTTGAATTGTCCTAATTAATAATAAAGCAGGAATTTGAGTCACCAACTATAATGGATTAAGTTGTTTTGGGTTCAAATGTTATTATTTTTATCACCCATGATAATATAACTACTCTATGTAATAGAGTTATTACTTCATAGGTTTTGTAGAACGCCTAAGACTTCTACAATGTGTTACTGTAGCGTTGTTACAAACGTCAACAGGATCTCTTTCAGATGTAAATGGAAAATAAATGTCATTATAAAGAAAAGTTGTTTAAAAGCGGACAGGGTCAAGGATTTTACTGACTTTATTCCCTGATAATTACTTTTTATAAGTTCTTCTCTAGAGAATAGTTCTTTTAAAAGTCTAACAAAATTTCTAGGTGACGTACAGCTGTTTTTATGATTTCTAATTCAGAATCAGTTAAGCTATAAGTTGTTGGTAAAGTAGAGATATCTGCGTTAGAGGTTACGGTGCTTCATGTACTAGAGTTTTGAGGAGTAGTGACTACTGGTGATGCATTGTTAGAGTTATTCGAGACAATGGTACTTAGTAATTAGCTTCGATGAGAATATTTTTTCATTAAGAGAGGTCCATGCTTTGTTTCAGCAAGTTAAATGACGCATTCAATTTCTGTAGAAGATTGTTTGTCTCAACACTGTGTTGGCAGAAAAAAAACAAGACAGGTTCAGATGTAGGTGCAGCATCGCTGGTTAGGGTAGTTTTTTTGCCCCTACATGTTCTTCTGTCGACAGAATGTCGTCCAAGAAGCTGAACGGCTCGTACTCTGTTATCTTTCTTTTTTTTCCCCTGTTTTCCCTCCCTCGTTGTTTTTCCTCTTCATTTCCTTCTATTGTATCAAATCCAACAGCGTCTCTACCCCTGTCCTCCACCGCTATCACCCTATCATCTCCAACAGCCTCCTAAGTACCCCTGCCCTCCACCAGAATCATATGATTTTCCCAAATTGCAATAGTCTGCTTTTCACCCCTTTCCTCAACCACAACCATACTACCATCTCCCCCGACTCCAACAGCCACCTCTTCACCCCTGCCTCCATACCCAAAACCCGTTGATCATCTCCAACTCCAGCAGCCTCCTTCTTTACTTCTGTCCTCCACTATCATCACCCTATCATTTCCGCAGGACGAAATAAGACGTTTACGCATACTGATTCACAGCGGAAACGTTCAGTTTACGCAAGTTTCCGTTGCGCGAAGCTCGCGTTTCCGTCAACTTAAATGCGGCGTTTTCGTCTGACGGAAACGGATAAAAATGAGTCCGTTTATGTCACGTTTCCGCATGCGTGATTCACAAATTTCAGACGCTTTTCCGCACAAGTAAACATTTGTTTCCGTCGCGTATCTGCAGCTGAAACACGTATTTTTCTCTTATTTCCGCTGTTGCGGAATCTCAAGTTTTCGCCGGTACGGTAGGCTGCCCGATGAAGTTCATTTCTTTGGCGAGCAATAACATGCATCTATAAAAATCAAAGACAAGGTTCATGACTCACTATTACTTATCATGTACCTTTTTCTGCGAATGGCAAGCTGAAATTCAAAAACCTTGTTTTTATTTTGGTAAATATTTTTTAGAAAAACA
>JAOBAT010142284.1:0-11455 GCA_026413305.1 Hydrozoanthus tunicans
ATGAAGGAATAACCGTTATCTACACGAATATAAACATTAACTGCTGACGTTAGAAACAATAAACGCGCGTTACGAAATAAAATAACACTTTGTTAAGTAGAGAACCGCTGGTAACCTATGCATAATGATGTTGATTGTTAATTTTATAGAATAATATAACTAAGCATACATATAACGATATTTTTTCTGTTTACTATTGTTAATTAACTTATAGTTCAACTGTTGCACTTTCTTCCCTCAATCAAGTTTTCTGATTTACATGAATGCAGTCAAGCTCTCAACCACATTTTTATGTTAACTGTTCACTTCTTGTATTTTAACACATTCTCAGAGACTCCAATGGGAATACAGCATACAGGCTTGCCTTACAGACAAGAGAACAACATATACGAAGAGACAAGGCAACAAGCAACATTTGTACTGCCCAGGTATGCTGTTCCATATATTTTTCAAAGTGTACATCAAAAAATCAGGGGCAGTTGAGAAATAGGTTAATAAAAACTAATGCTTCCTCCTTCACACAAAAACATTTTCGTATGGGTTTTCCCTTATGAGTTTTTGTGCCTGCCCTCCTTTAATGCTTATTTTCTTGTAACGTGGTTATCCAAAAACTGTATTTCAATTTCTATGTGGTAAGAATTAGAAATTTTAAAATTCAAAAGGGGTTGCTGTGGTTACCCCAAAAAGTTTCATTTAAAATTTGAGAGTAGTTTATGCATCCCACCATACCGGTCGATACAGCAAATACCGGTACCAATTTCTCGTGGAAGCCTAGTCCAGCATGTGATTACCGCAAACTCCGTTTTTGTGACGATTTCAGGCATTGTTGGCAAACATGTCTGCGATGTATGCAATTTACCACGGTCCCAAGGGCTTGAAAAACATTGCCTTGAAGGTCCACAATGCAACATTACTCCTGGCAGAGGGTAAGTATATCCGACAATCCTATTCTACTGCATTCATTTTGTCATGACAACCGTATGCCAAGGTCAGGCTGAGGCCTCGTCCGTTTCTTTTTGTTCCGTTATATTCAAAAAGATTTGCGTCCACACGTATCGTTTTCGTATCGTTTTCGTATCGTTTTCGCCCGACCACACTACATCGCGTATCCGTTTTGAAAACGCTTTTACATCTTCCTGAAATAGATGTATAATGTCAGATATGATTTGATTAGACCTCAAAGGCTATTTGCAAAAACAACATTTTTTTAAAACTATTTTTATCTCCCTACTCTTGGTTTAGGTTGAATAAATGGAAACCAGACCTGAATCGAAGTCAGTGTGCAGATGACAACAAAGCAACATAAACAAAAAGCTATATTTTTATACCTAAGTCACTTGTGGCCCAAAATTCACTAGTGATAAAAATGGTCTTGGAAATCATCCCGATCAAGACAGAAAGTAACTTAATAGTGTTTGTCTGCAATTTTGGATACTCACGGTTGAGAAGTTTGGCGCCTGGTCGTGTTGTTTCGGTGACGTCATCGTTTTCAGATAGCATCGTTTACCCAGTCCACATTTCAAACAGCATGGTTTTTAAATCGCTCCACTCTAGAGAGCGTTTTCGAATGGCTCCGTTTTCGGTGATTGTTTTCAGCGTTGTTGTGTGGTCGATAGCCGTATCCGGAGCAAAAAGTCAAAAAGATACGTATGGACGGGCCTTCAGATTTGTTAGTCCAAAACTGATTCCAAGGTTTTTCTCCGGGCACTCCAGTTTTTTCCCACCCTAATTTTATTTGGCCGTGGAGCTGTCCTCCAAGATCGTACATGAGCCGTACAGCAACAGTAGTTGTGTTACTGTTTCCCTTGTCAGTAGGGAGTTTAGGATACGAGTACGCCAACGCTGAACAACAAAACAAAAGTGAATACAATAGCTGCACGCTGGAATGCACTGTGCGGGCCACTTGCACGTCGTCGACACGTATCCAGATATTTTTGAATCCACAAAGTTTTTCCCGATACGAAAAATATCCTCGTCCCCACGTTATGTGATCACAGCGTAGAAATTAGTAAACAAAGTGGAACGTTTGCGGCCGTCTTGTTGGCTCAAAATGTGTCAAAATAGCAACTTTTTAATTCTTATCGTCACTGTTACCTTTCTTATATTGTAAAAACTAAGTTAAAACTTAGTTTAATCATTTAAGAAATATACTTTCGTTATAGGTTTAAGAAACACAGGTCATCACCTGGAAAGTGATACATTTTTTGACACACTGAAAGTAAGTTAACGTTTAGCATAGCAACATTTGTACATTTTTTAATGTCCTACGATGGACGAGGAGTGCCACTTCAAACTTCCAACTTCAAACTTCAAACTTCCAAGTTTTAGTTTTAGTTTTTCTTGTTTTTTTCTTCATTTGTGTTTTTATTTGCTAAAATAATCCCCTTAACTCCATTTCTGTTACCCAAAAGGAGAATAAAAGCAGGCTAAACCATTGACCCGTGACAAGTAAATTTTTCTAAGTGTCAAAATGTTGTCGAGTTTATAGTATGCTCAAAGCTAGGGAAACATCCTGCTCCCGTACAAACAACAACTCTGAGATCGCTCGGCATTTCTAAACAATGATGTAACACTTATTAGCTATTAGAATGTGTTTGGATGCTAAAAAAATGACAATTTTAAGATCTTACGGGCATTTAGTAAATCTGAGACCGTTCCCGAGTGTAAGGGATTTAGCCACAGCGTTGTTAGCATTCGGACTCTGAAACGTCGACTAAAAGCGCCCAAGGAAAAACGCATAATCGCCTCTGGTAGAAATTGTGGATGCAATACCAAAGGAGCTAAAGAGAGGGTTGGGGATCGTATTCCGGATATACCGGGAAGTTTGAAGTTTGAACATTGAAGTTTGAAGTTTGGACATTGAAGTTTGAAGTTTAAACATTGAAGTTTGAAGTTTGAACATTGAAGTTTGAACATTGAAGTTTGAAGTTTGAGCATTGAAGTTTTAAGTTTTAAGTTTGAGCATTGAAGTTTTAAGTTTTAAGTTTGAACATTGAATTTGAAGTTTGAACATTGAAGTTTGAACTTTAAAGTTTGAACTTTGAAATTTGAAGTGGCCCTCCTCGTCCATCGTAGTCCAAGCTACCTAGTTAATTGTGACAGAGAGTCAGGATGGGGCAGGGCTTTTGGTCGCTTTCGAATTTAAAAAAAGAGTATATTCTTGGTTACATCAGTCAGATAATTCGAAAAAAATCGGTGGAGACTTCCCATCCAAAGTCCGCCATTTTAGAGCTTGCGCTGGTCACACATTTATTGGGAATTGAGAAAGACCAGGATCATCGCGCGTGACGAAGGCCTCTCTCCCGCAAGATCAGAGAGTCGATTTTAATCATCAGAAAAGCTCTAAAATGAACTGGGCCCGGGAATACCGACTCCCCCCAGTCTAAAAAGCACTGCTCAGTCAATCAATATTATATCGAAGGTGAGCAAACTCCTCTTCACGTTGACAAAGGGGCCTGGATAGGATTCTGTTATCTGACTGGTACAACCAAGAACATTCTTGTTTTTTATGATCAAGTCAGATAATTTACGTTTACTAGTTTTCAAATTGTTGCGTTTGACGTTAGCGGCCATTGAGCCAAATGATCGATTTCGATCACAAAGCAAATCAAAAAAAGAATTTGAAATGTGTCAATTTTTCAACACATTATGTCGAAACTTTTTAATCTGAGATTACTACTAGTTTCTACTTATCTACTTGTGGCCTGCTCGAAATGCCGCACCTTGCTTTCGTGTAGATTAACTAATCTCGAGAATAACTCAACACTACCGCAAAAACCTTTATATTTGTAAGAGTAAATGAATGCTGATTACAAATCGCTATAGTAAAAGGTAGATTACCCGATTTAAAACTGAAGCTTTAAATTTTCAAACTCGATCATTGCGTTTCTAGCGTTCTGATTGGCCCACTCAATATCGTTATCACAACTTAAAGCCGAATTGACCATATATGGAAACTGATTGTGTTCTGTTGCAAAGCTAGACTACGGTTCTGAATAAATTTTAGTCGTCATTTTCAAGTATCGATAGGTTTTGAAAACTCAAAAATTTTAATAAAACAGTTATTCCATTCTCGCTTTTTGGCTGTGAGATGATTTATAGCTAACTCGACGTGTCGCATTCGCTAGCTGTTTACCGTCTCATATCCAACGAACAATCGTGGAATAATTGTTATTGATTTTAAGAGTTTTAATGTATATTAATTTTCTTGTCAATGTTTTCAGGTGAGACCAGGAAAAGGTACTGTTGAAGATATTCTAACCAGGGCAAAAGACAAGCAAATCAACTTGAGAAAATTTGGTGAAAATATGGTGCGTACCTTTGCAGCTAAAAAGATTATAACTTCTTCATAAATTTCTCCGTTTTACTCGCTATTTTGTCGCTAACAAACAACAGAGTTCTTAAAGAAATGTAAGGGTACAAGAACATTTTCACATCTCGATGATGACCGTATTTACAGGGTTCTGCCGCCTCATATATTTGAGTAGCCTTCATGTGAAGAAGTCAAGTGTGTAAATTGTGTTATTTGATACCAAATTTCTTTCATGGTGTCCAGCTGCAAAACCAGACATGAACAGAACCTCGATAAATATAACAAGGAGACTCATTAGACACTGCACCTGTACTTTAATGCACTCGGTCTGATGGTGTTGAAGACGTCGAAATATGGACATGAAAATACAAAGATCGTTGCACTCTAGTTCGTTGCGTGGCGTCACTTTTGTGGTTCTTGCCACATTTTGTTGTAATCCGTGCCTCCGTTACAGTTCAGTTGTATTTTGTCTATTTTTTTGTTTTGTTTTTGAAATGTAGTTAACTGCAGATGTTTAAGCTCTTTATTCGTTTCACGTGGTTTAACATCATGTTGTGAAACCATTTTTAACAGAAATACTGTGTTTTCTTTTCATTCAGCTTGGCGTGTCAATGGACGAAACAGTAACAGAAGAGGACGTCGACGATTTGTTGTGGGTGTTCGGCTGTAGCTCGACTGCTGTGAGTACCAAATAGGTTTCGCACAGTAGGCATACTTTATGTTTTTTCAATAAACAATACCACGAAAACTAGCTTCTAGCTTTCATAAACGTTTGGCACCAAATCTCGATCTTCTTTTACAAGTTAGAAACTCGAAACACAACTTTATTATGCAACTTAACTACTACATTTGTCATATAAATTTACGTTTTAAAATCTTGATCAACAAGGAATTGCTAAAACATTTAATGATAAAAATCTGGGATAAGACACGACGTTTCGACAGTCCTGCTGTCATTATCAAGTGAAAATGAATAATGAATGTTTGTAAATGTTTATAAAATGTAAACAGTAGAAGATACTCACTTTTTTACATTAACTTTGATATGCACAGACAATATTTGTTTCTATACTAAACCAGGAGACTGGTAAACTTTTCAGTTTTCGAGCAGTTTTTTTAGTTTTAATAGAATGTGAGAAACATAACTTTAAGGGAGGAGAAGTGAAGTCATGTAAAGAGGATTAGTAGGTTTGAGATTGATATTTAGTCAATAAATAACGTTTTAATTGTTTCGAGAAGTTGTTTAGATCGCAGCTGAGCTGTTATCCAGAAAAAGCCAATTTCTGCTTCCGAATTGCTGCCACGTTCCAGTCATTGACTACGTCACGTTTCAAAATGACGGCACGCGGGAGAAACTATGAAAAAAAACCGCCTAGTGATAGTAGTTTTCAAGTTTGAGTTGCTGACTTAAGTGTTATTTTAGACGGAGATTAACTTATTCTAGGAAATTAACAATGCACGTTGACAACGCGACGAAAATCAACGTTTCACTTAATTAACGCGAATTTTACAAAAATTAGGTTTACATACATTAAATTAACGCGAATTTTTCGACAAGCTTTATTTACTTCGATTTCTTCAAACTTGCGATTTACATCTCTGCACTTACAAACCTCAACATACATATGTCCCTTGGAAAAAAAGGAAGCGTTTACAGTTGTTAGCTTTTAGGATTGCTCAAATGGATCTAGTGGGGAAACTCTGCCTTGTAATCTGGATTGTTTTAATGCTTCAGTGATCCCCGCGGCTTTCCACCCGTTCAGAACAACTTTCTTTCCTTTTTCGCTTAGTAGAAATTTATAAATGTCTATTAGAACTTTAGCGTGGATTGGTTTTAGCGTTGCCGGATTTTGCTAAGCGAAGATATCTTGTCCGATAGTGACTCTGAGGAGCCTATAGAGGAGTCCTGAGATTTTGATTTTTCTATAATGAGAAAAAAGATGTTTTAAATTGACAATGTTGTTAAAAAAACGTGCATAAAATTTACATCGATATTTATTAAGATACAAATAAGATAATAATAATAGTAATAATAATAATAATAATAATAATAATAAGGTATTGCATGTACAGCCGAGGATTCCTATTTAAAAACTTTTTTTAACGATCTCACCAGCAATCCCTAGCTGACACGATGGAGGAGGTTCCGGCTTATAGCCTCATCAAGAGTCCGTACAAGAGACTAAGCGAGTTTTTACAGCACCCTGTATTCAACAGCTACCACTCGGAGACCAACCTCGTCAGATATATGAAACTTCTGGAGAATAAGGATCTCTCGCTTGTTCACTCCATGATCTCTCTGGTAAAGATGGATAAAATTTTAAAAGATTTCATTAGCGTCTTAGATTTGGACCCAGAAAATGTAAAGTATTAGTTTATAGTACTTTTAAAGTCTACTCTTATCAAAGCGTTGATGTTGTTTGGAAACGTGACTGAGGCACAGAACTTAGTAGTTGGAAAGAAAATGAGTTCTTAGAAATTTGTACAGATGCAAATCAGCTTTCACAATGTATTCATTAGAAGTTTAGAGGGTATCTTGGTCAATCTCCCCTCCCTTCCGTGCCCAACTGAGGTGCAGTCCCATGCCTCAATGAAGTTAACAGGATTGGCAGAGACTAAGTAACTTCCATTAAAATCCGACTGCTACGGTTTCTTTATTTGAGTGTCGTCTTACAAACTCTGTGAATGCTAACGAACTTGTCAGTTTGCCATTTTATCACCGTGTTGTTTGCTTAAGCCAAAGATTTTAAAACTGCTTTGATTTTATACTTTTGACTTTCAGGGATCTTGCACAATGAAGCTGAACAGTACAACGGAAATGATGGTTAGTAGGGAAACAAATAAATGATAATAATAATGATAATGATAATAATAATGATAATAATAATGATAATGATAAAGATAATGATAATAATGATAATAATAATAATAATAATAATAGTATTAAGGGAAAAGGTCAAAACAATGGTACTTCGTAGGAACCCAATTTAGGGGGTGGGGTGTTATGTGCCGCCACCCAACGCCTTTTTTCAAAGATGCTGAGTTCCAGGAGCAAATATCATGTTCAATGAAATAGATATTGATAAAGTGCTTGCACCGGCGCCTTCTTTGTGGAGAGAGGAGTCCATTTTACAATAAAAACCAATACCCCTAAATCAGGTTTTTAGAAATTAAGCTCTGAAAAAGTGGGAAGGGGTGGGGTAGGATGTATGTGCCGCCACCGACCACCTCCCCCGACAAAATTGGCTTCCTTAAAAATACAATTGTTTTGACTTCTTCCCTAATAATACTGATGATAATAATAATATTAATAACAATAATAGTAATATAGTCATAGCGGTTTTCTTACAGCATATTTCATACATGTACATGGCACTTCATCGGTAATAAATCTCTAACCATTTAGAATAAAGTTCACGTTACCGCGTAGAACCCAGCTAAAGTTGTTAACCTTAATCTTGAATATAACGGGTAGATGATTATAGTAGAACGAAGGCAAAGACTTGAGGACGCCCTTTTTTGCCCAACTTTAAATGAAGTTAAAGTTTAACGTTAGATGAACTCAACACTGTTAAAGACTTTGCTTCAATCTTAATTGAGGCTGTTTTTTTACTCAAGAATAAGACATGTGTACGTTTGTTCCGATGGCGTTATAAAAGTTTTTGTTTTCTACACTATGTAACATTTAAGAAATAGTTCATGGTTTTCTTGTGTTTATCGTGTTTTGGATACACGCAAGAAGTTGGGAGAGCCTGAGAGAAGCGTTTGAGTAGCTCGGGGCGAAGCTGAATATTTCTCCAGCTTCTCGAGTGCTTTCCCACCTTCCGCATTAATCCATAACACGATAGACACTTGCTATAACCATGGATTATCTCATTTAGAACATTTGAGAACTTAAAAGAGATCTTGTTTTACGATTTTCCAGAAGCACGGCATGCCGTGCATCTATCGAGTTACAGATGCACGCTCACGTCATAAAAAACGCGCGAAAAATATATATTTGTTCAAGTTTAAAGTATATGATACTCCAAGCTCTTGATCTTGTGAAAGCAATGGTTGTGTGATTTTATCTCAAAAATGAAAATTCGTTTAACGAAAGCTTTAAAATTTACGAGTGCTTCTTTCAGTGGCAAATGAAAGTGTGTAAAGCGTAGTTTCACTTGACCCTTCAAATGCTTCTTCAGCCAATCACCTGGCCTAAGTTTGCCAATATCCACCCGTTCGTTCCGGATGAACAAGCCGAAGGTTATATAAAGCTTTACAAGGAGTTGGAACACGACCTCTGTGAAATCACAGGCTTCGATGCTGTTTGCTTCCAGCCGAACAGGTATGCCGGAATCTATGTCTCTTGTTAATTTGAATTTGTGCGGTTGTTCGTGCGTGTTTTTGTGGTGTGTTTGTGTAATATCATCGTGGTCATCCAATTGTTGTATACTATAGATGAAGAATGAAGGAAATCGCCTCTCAAGTTTGAGTGATCAGAAAAATTCGAGTTCGATTCCCGTCAGTGACTCAGAATTTTTTCTGATCACTCAAACATGAGAGGCGATTTCCTTCGTTCTATATAATTATACAACACCTAGTTGCAAAAATTGTACACTAATCATTTGATAATGTATAGCATTAGACGTGTGTCCAGTGGGGAATAGACAAGAACTTATCCTGTAACTCAGCTCCCCATGTGAGTCTCTGTAGCTCAGTGGGTAGAGCATCTAAATGGTAATCAGAGGGTTGCGGGTTCGATTCCCGTCAGTGACTCAGAATTTTTTCTGATCACTCAAATTTGAGAGGCAATTTCCTTCATTCTATATAATTATACAACACCAAGTTGCAGAACTTGTACACTATAGATGAAGCTCTGTTGCACAGGAATTGCGTTTTAACTTCAGTTGTAAATCCTAGTTTAGTTATAGCAATCACGTTGAACACAGTCAACGACTTCATAGTTAAACTGTTTTTTTGGATTCAGTACAGACTTAGTTCCTTCTTACCCGTGAGGCCAGCCTCAGTGCTTTTTTACTGGCTGTCTCTGTATCATTAGTACGCATGTGCAAAACTGCTGATGTTTTGTCACACAGACAGTTTGGCGAAACGAGGCTTCTCAAGTGTTCAACCCTCGGCAAGGCTGGGTGTCGAACCCATGAGCCAAGCACTCACCAACAGTACTACAATGATGCTAGAAACTAAGTTTTTTTGTTCTACAGTGGAGCCCAGGGTGAATACACGGGATTGCGTACAATCCGAGCTTACCACGAACATATCGGAGAGGATCAGAGAAAGGTAAAATGGATGCAAAGCAAGTCATACAACCGTAACAAACCTGGAGTGTCAAACATCTGGGCCCAGTTATTCAAAAATCGATAAGCACCAACCCAGTGTTAAATTTTTAACCTACGTTCTGGTTCCTACGTTCTCTGGTTCCTTACCGAGACTGATTTGAGCTGTTACTTTTGAACTGACAAGCTCATTCCGTGAAAATCTAAACAGTATTTTGTAAGAACCGTGACTAGTTTTTCCTTAGAGAAGAAATGACTTCTTGAATTTTGTTTTGTTTTAACGGGTGAAAAAACAATAGAACTTAGTCTGCCATCCGGCCGGTTAAAGTTAACCAGCCTTTAAACAACCCGGCCCTTTAATTTGTAGTAATACCCTCCTCCCGTTAGTTCGAAAAGGAATGTATGGAATGTATGACATGATCTATAGAACCTGTTGATTCACCAACAACTTATTTTCTTACTTTCATGTAATTAAGATAGCTTGAAGTATTCGCAGAACTGGATAATTTTCGAAAAGTTTCTTGCATGTAGTTATTTCTTCCGTTACGAGTAAAATTTGTACCCGTGGGGAGTGTGTGATTGGTTGGTTTTATTGACGTCTTTTGTGTCTTGTTGCTGTTGAATTACCTCGTCTTGTATTTGCTGATCCAGTTTCCGCACACAAACATAACTTTTCGAGCAAGAAACCTTCAAAGTTAATAACAGATTTTCGTACGTTTTAAGAGCAACTAACTACAGTCACAGATACTAGTTTTTGCAATCTAAACTTTTAAATATTTCCTTTAAGAATTTAATACAATTAAATCAAAGCTAAACAAAAGTTCTATAATTAATAGTTTTCGTACATAATCTTGTTTAAATAAATTTACTTATTTCTGGTTACATTATTTTTATTTCTTTTACAGGATTTCCCTGAAAACCACTTTTGTAAGGGAACCACCTGTAGAAATATTGTTATTGCTAAATATTGTTGTTGCATTAGTATTGTTATTATTATTGTTACGTTGTTGTTGTTGTCACTATCATCAACATTGTCATTTTTCATTTTTTCCCAGGTTTGCTTGATCCCAGTCTCTGCTCACGGCACCAACCCGGCCAGTGCCCAGATGGCAGGTTACCAAGTACAAGTGGTTAAGGTTACTAAGGAGGGAAATATCGACCTTGATGACTTGAATGCTCAGGTAACAAGCTTTAAGGCTCTACTGGGATATTATATGTTTAGATGAGAAGCAATTGAGACACAGGATGTTTTAAAGTGTATTTAACACTTATTTTACTTCAGTTGAAGTAGATAGCGGCAGAATATCTTTTGAGCGCCGAAGGCGTGAGGTAGATAGATATTCATTAAGCAACTGTCCACCAAAATAGAAGTAAGCGAAGCAACAAACTTCCTTTCAAGAAAACAAAAGATTTTTAAGAAAAAACAAAACACTTTTTTCACTTGAATCATTCAGCATGAGCAGCCTAACATACAACAAACGTGTTTTGACAGTTTGTCAGCTACAAAATGTCGTAAATGGCGTATAACAGAAGTTTTTAGGCAGTTTTAAATATCCCGTTTTTTAAAGGAAACTTTTTCAATATCGTGATCCGAAACTCTCAAAAACCTTCCTATCAAAATCAAAACACTACTGAATATGGAGTGCTGGCTTCCTGTATACTTGTATACTTTTGCTCATAAAAAGGTATCGTGAGAATCTGTAAACCCCAAATTTGACACACACAGTGTTTTCAGTACAAGGACGAGTTTTACCAACTGTTAGGGAAAAGGTCGAAACAACGGTACTTTCAGGAACCCAATTTAGGGGGTGGGGTATTATGTGCCGCCACCCACAACCTTTTTTCAAAATTGCTGAATTTCTGGAGC
>JAOBAT010142295.1:0-31841 GCA_026413305.1 Hydrozoanthus tunicans
TTGTTTTAAACATTTTAAATCGACTTGATCTTTCCTGCGGATCCAACGTTAGCGGGCAAATTATTGTGTGTTTTTTTTCTACGAATCTTCCGTTATATAAATTCGAGTGAGGCTTTACCACTGGAACGGGATATAATCCAAGTGTCGCTGATCTACAGCATTATCAAGGATAATGGACAACACTGTATGATTATTTCCAGGCTTGGGCCGAGCCATACTGTCCTTAAATCCCACGACCAAACTCCCAGCTGGCCCCGTAGCTCAGTTGGTTAGAACGACGTAGATCTGTTTCGTAGGTCGTTGGTTCGAATCCCACCGAGGTCAGAGATTTTTTCTCTTTCCTTGTGTGGGTCTAAGGGTTTCCTTGTTAATGCTATAGGTCAGCGACACTTGGATTACATCCCGTTCCAGTGTTAAGGCCTCACTCGAATTTATATGTTGTATTAATCAGTATGCGTTATAGTTTAATCAATGTATGTCGGTTAAGAACTATAAGTTTTGGTGGGCAACAGGTCTTACAAATATCACCGAATCCTGTCGCCCAGACAAAACAATGGGAAATAAACTCCAAATTATTATGAATTACCGTACAAAGGCAAAAACAATTTTGTATCTCGGAAACCTTAATAATTGTAAAACCGATGGCCCGCCAACGCAGTGGGATGTGCGCACTGAGCGTGAGTGTGAAAATGCCTTATGAAATCAGCGTCTGAGGTGGCAAATGTTAAAAACATTGTTACAGCTTGGTATATTATTTACAAAGTTAATTTTTTTTGACCGAAGTTTGATATACAGACAAAAAGGTCAGGGGGGGGAGGGATAAGCCTTTAACGTCAAGCGTTGTACGATGCCAAATCAATTTTAGGAAGCCCGCTTATTTCCCACTTTTTCTAAGTTCTTCGGAGTCAACGTCCGAGGTGGCAAATGTGAAAGACATTGTTCCAGCTTCGTATATTATTTACAAAGTTAATTTTAATATACAGACAAAAAGGCCAAAACAACAGTGGAGGAGAGGGAGGGAGGGAGGAATAAGCTCTTAACGTAAAGCGTTGTACGATGCCAAATCAATTTTAGGAAGCCCCCTTATTTCCCTCTTTTTCTAAGTTCTTCGGAGTCAACGTCCGAGGTGGTAAATATGAAAGACATTGTTCCAGCTTTGTATATTGTTTACAAAGTTAATTTTTTAACAAGTTTAAGTATACAGATAAAAAGGCCAAAACAACAGTTGAGGGGAGAGGAGGGGGAAAAGCCTGTAACGTCAACCGTTGTACGATGCCAAATCAATTAGTTTTGACACCTCCTTATTTCCCACTTTTTTCTAAGTTCTTCGGAGACGTCCGAGGTGGTAAATATGAAAGACATTGTTCCAGCTTCGTGTATTATTTAAAAAGTTAATTGTTCCGGCAAGTTTTAATATACAGAACAAAAAGGCCAAAACAACAGTGGAGGAGGGATAAGCCCTTAATATCAAGCGTTGAGTGGTGCCAAATTAATTTCAGAACGTCCCCTTATTTCCCACTTTTTTCTAAGCTGTTCATCATCGATCATGTTCTTGCAGGATTACGTTGGGAGCGTGTCCCAGGCAATGTGGACATAATACAACTTGAAAGTGGGCCTAAAGGTGCAGTCTGGGGGGTGGACTCAAATAAGAGAATTTTCTATCGATCCAGCATCACTATCATCGACCCAAAGGGAAGGGCCTGGACCCGAGTGCCTGGACTAAAAGCGATCCATGTTACTGTGGGAACGGGTGGAGTGTACATATTAGGAGAAGATTGCAAGATATGGAAATTCAATGGTAAAGAATTTAGCATCATAATTGGGTGGCGGAAGGAAAACATTACTTTTTTGGGGGGAGGGGGGCAGAGTAGAAATCGTTATAAAATTTGAAAATCCTATTCAAAAGCTGCTGTTGTTTGGGGTACTGCCCCTGCAACCAAATTATTGTTGGGGATGGGGGAGAGTTAGGGTAAAGGGTTTTTAGTGAACACAAAGTTGAAAGATTTTTTTCTACAGTTGTATTTTAGTACAAACGAGGATACTTTCTTTGGGGTTGGGGGAGGGTTAGGACAAAGGATTTTTGGTGAGTACAAAATTGAAAGATTTTTCTCTACAGTTGTATTTTAGTACAAATGAGGATACTTTCTTTGGGGTTGGGGGAGGGTTAGGACAAAGGATTTTTGGCGAGTACAAAATTGAAAGATTTTTCTCTACAGTTGTATTTTAGTACAAGCGAGGATGCTAGCATCAGGGGGGGGGGGTAAAAGGCTTAGCAGGCTACCGAAACAGTGTACAACTGTACCCCCGATAAATCGTGTTAATTTGATTAACAAGACTAGCAGTGCAGTTTCGTTTCACAATATTTTAATAGAAGCATTTCATTTTTTCTCAACAGGAAACGCACATTGCTCTTTGCCTAACAACCCATTGTGTTGAAGTAAACGCATTTGTTTACTTTTCGTGAAATCGCATAACTATGTACGTAGTATCAACAGTCGCACTCCACTTTTTACATAGTACATTCATGCAGTTTATTGACAGACTTGTACTGCAGAATTTAAATCAGCTTTTATGAAAAAGTTTGACAGCAAAAGATCCTCAGTGTAACATATGTAGACAATTAACGAGAAAAAGGGTCTCGTGGAACTAACAGGAGTCGAATGTTTTAAAAAGTAAATCCAACTATTTCAAGCATGTTTCTGTCAATTAATTGAATCAAACAAGAGGTGAATTAGGGATTAAGCATAAATACTATACTTTAAGAAGAAATGTCACTGATAATACGGGCCAGTGCAAAAGCCAAAAAAACTCAAGCTCATGCATCAAACCACTGAATCAGACCACCCTGTCTCAACTGCTGGGGGAGGTTGAGGGGAAGGGCCTGCTCTCGGTCAAAATTCAAACCTTTATTCGATTGTTTGAATTCCGAGTTCATTGATGACAACAGTTTTAATACAAAAATTATTTCTGTTGTTTCGTTGCCTCTTTGACTACTACAGTACTTGTCCAATCTATTCGCCCTCTGGTTGTTCTGGCCCGGATGAAATTTCGATGCAGCTTTCAAAGCTTTTGTTCTTTTCCTACTCGCTGAACAGGCAACCTGTGCACCGCATTTTGAAAACTTGGACTTATTGATTTAATGAGATCGGTAACTGATAAGTGCGAAATTGCCAGTTCGGTATTTTTAGGGGTTGTTAAAAGAAATTCTGTGTTAAACCAATTTTTTTAGGGTTAGAAAAAACTGGAAGCTATTGGACTGCTTGCAGTCCAGTGTTTTAGCAAACTTGCGTACTGATAAGACAAATGTCCTATTACGTGCGTGCCTTTATTTACTGCATACCACGTTCAGTGCAACACGAGGGGACTTAGCACCGACCCGCTAGCTACCCAAGGAAAAACTTAAGCTTTCAATAGGTATTCTTTAGGGTAATTCTAAAACTGAGAGATATTTAGGGAATTTGGGGGATTTTTCTGACGATCATCTCTAATCCCCCCCACCCCCCCTGGGTTGAATTTGTCGGGTCTGAGTTACCATAGGCAACCACAGGCAGCCCAGGCAAAAAATCGGTGAGGGCTTACAAACACAGCATTTGTATGGAATCATGAGCGAAGTAAAACTGAAATTTGATCTTCAATAAAATTTTGCTAACCTGGTGGTTCCATACAAACGATGTATTTGTAAGCCCGCACTGATTTTGTGCCTGGGCTGCCTGTGAGGCAACGAAAATGGCAATGTTGATGACAATGGCTTACAGAAATATGTTTCTGAGTTGCCCTTTTCGATCAAGTATGACTTGTTTACTTCCTTTTATTTTTCCAAATCATGCTTTGTGAACTACAAAAGATTAAAGTCTTCCTTTTTAAAAGTATAAAGTCAAGGTTAATTGAGACAACTTTCTGTAGATCTTCTTGATGTCATGTGAGCCCCAAAGTTGAGCTTTTTATGTTGTGATTTTAAAGATGGCGGTGTGCAGATTGCCTGCATGGTGCTTTCTATTGTATTCACCATGTCGTAGGAGTTGCTGTCCTCAAACACGACAAATTATTTCATCTGGCCATGTTGTGCAGGAAAATCATATTTCGCTCAATTTAAAAACTATCACTCTTTAATTGAACTTTTATTTCCAAACTTGTGCATTGATTTGAGATTATGTTTAAGAAAGTGAAGAAACAAGGGTTACAGTCAAAGCACAAAAATGTGTAAAATACATTAAATAGTTCTACATATAATTTATACCCTATGCCTATATGCTAAAGTTCATTAGTTATTGAACATCTGGCACCTGAAAACATGGACAGCCATATATCTCTGTGGTTCCTGATTGCGTAGTTGTAAGCACTATGATGTAAGAAAAACATCAACAAATGGTTTGTAATTTCCTTTTCCTCGAGCATTATGATCATCAATTATTGCAAATGTGATATGTGTAAAACGGTTTACAAAATCTCCTTCAGACAGAACATCTTTAAACAACTTTGCAATGTGACTTGGTGGGTTTCGAAATGCGCCACAACCCCATGCAGAGAGAACTAAAGAATCATGGCCATTCATCAGAGCAACAACAAGCATGTTCCGTATTTTTTGTTTTGCTTTTTCTGCCATCTCTTGAACTAGTTCTTGTTTATTGGGAGTCAGTTGTGGGTTAGGATAAGCAGGAATAGCTACAAAGGACAGAGGTACTGGTTCTGGAAGAAAGGCATAACCTTTGGCTTCTGATGCTCTGAAAACAAGAACATTTCTTGAATACACACAAGCAAACTCTGGCAATCTGTAGAAACTCACTCTTTCAGGATCAAATTCTTTTTTTGGGTCGGCTAAATGTTGGACGTAATTAGACCTGCGGAACAAGTTTTCTTCTTGCGCACCTGCTCCTGACAAATAGCCACCACCTGCAGGTAACAACAATGATAATAATAACCATCTTTATTTCCTAGGACAAAAATACACATTCTACATATGTAGGTTACACAGTTAATAACATACATTTCAATAAAACTTATACTTATGTTATAGTAATACCAAAGGAAAATGAATAAATTAATAAATGAATAAATAACTATAAATCATAAGGAATTTACTAATTAATTGAGTAACTTGCATGATGCAAAAACAGTTCTTAGTGGCAATCTGAAAAAACCTGCTTGAACGAGAAAAAAAAGAAAGGCATGTTCCAGTTTGGGTGAAAAACTTTTTACACTTTTAATTGTACAATGATTATATATGAAACTGCTTCATTCAAGAAATCCTGTAGTCAAAACAAAAAGGCAAGGATAACTAGAAAAATCTGTTTTTAAATTTACCATAGTGTATTCATGAACTGACAACTTTTATGTTTGCCATTCAAACATTCTAAAGTTTTAATACTTCTTATCACTACTCTACTGTCTGAGTAAAGCTCAAAACTCTCTTAATTTACATATTTCATACTACTTACTGCAGTTTTTTTTTAAATTTTTGACAATGATAGTGGGTTATTAGAACTTTTCAGCATTCTTGCAAGGGTCACTCTATTATGGCTAATACAAAACAAGATCCAATCTTTCAAAAACATCCAACACTACAGCCTTCAGGAGGGGATATTTTCCTAGACAGACATTTTTAAAACAAGAGACAACAGAAAACTTCTCCCTAACTGACTTGTGCAGTTTTATTTTGTTTTGACAGAGTCACGGGAGAACAGGCAAGAAGACCTAAGATCTAACTGTTTGCAAATGTTAGAGAAATTAAGACAACACCTGGTCATGAGTGAAGGTCTGGTGCCGGGAATCAAACACAGGCCTCCCACACAATGGACTGGTGCCTTACCAACTGGGCTAACTAGGCAGTAGTTAGTCAACTGGGTCCAGTTGTTCAGAATATGATTACCCCTTATTCAGGGTTTTTTGCCATGACAACCAATATGTTTTGTTATGAGTTAATCCTGGATTAAAGTTAATCAGCTTTCAAACAACCGGCCGCTGGTAGCTAAAATCTGTTTTCGGCACTCATCTAACAATAATCATACCACCCGCCCTCAAGAAACATTCTCCAATGGCATATCCCAACAAACCTGGTCGTCTAGGAGAAGCCATGTTAAGCACAGCAGGGTTAAAACCTTGCTCCTTTAAAGTTATTGCTTCTTCCAGGCAATCTCTATTCTCAACTCGAATCGTTGTTACGATCCTGTCTTCGTTACAATCTCTTTTCAGGGAGTGCTGCTGTCCAACATACATTTTGGTCTTTTTCACTTCGTTTGAGATACTAGAGTGATTTCCAAGCGATACGTGGCAACCATTCCATAGCGTGTAACCGAAACTTTCACAAACCTTTAACGTCTCTTCCATTATTTCGATTCTCATCTGTTTCCTCGTATTGTGTTTGCCCCGAGAAAACCTCTCAATCCAATCAGAAGCGCTGAACATTTTTCCGGCCTTGTATGAGTTATGACTGGAGGCCATAGCAAATCTAGCTGCTATGATCGCAGTGATAAAATGAATACCACTATTTCAACCAAGATCTTGCATATATTATCTCCTATAATTCTTGCGCTGTGTGGTGCAATGTTACTTCCGATAGAAACAACAAAAACAGTCAGGCGTTCGTCAGGAGTGAGTGTGCGCCATTTTGGTCAGCGGACTCTCACAAACTGGTTTCAGTTCCTCACGGTCACGGCCAAGATCTCAAAAGGAACAAGTTAGCAAAACTAAATGGTTTGTATACATATGAGTAATTTTTACAGGACTCTTTGCACATTTCAAATGCAGTGGGCGATATGATTTTAGCATCTTTGTTTTGACATCTATGTACAGGGCAAGGCAAAGAAAACGCGAAAGTTTGCAGCAGTTAAACGACTGATATCTCTTAAAGACCCTCGGCTGTAAGTTTGTTGTGTTCAGCTCACGTGTACCAATTTAGAATCTTCAAAATGTCAGTTGAAGTATGTCTCTTAAACAAACTGTTATTCATGCAATTCAGTCTTGGAAAATGGTAACACTGTTTTACGTTTTTAGAAAGAAAGACCACGACAGTGCGAAGAAGAAGAAGCAGTCCGAAGACGAAAAAGTTCGTCACGTGTAAGTGTAACCGCGAATAATTTAATTTTTTTTGTTTATAGCCAGTTCAAGAGAAATAAACTGGTTTACTGACTATTTCTGAGTTTTCACTTTTTTTCCGTCAGTGAAGGAGTGTATATACTTCAGTGAATACATATGTACTTAACAATTATGTGTCAGAACTCAATCAAAAAATTCTCAAAAAAATTTACCACAGAATGATCAGTGGGTATGTGATCTTTGTCACAGGCAAATCAAGAGGAAAAAACTGGTTTATTGACTATTTCTGAGTTTTCACTTTTTTCCATCAGTGAAGGAGTGTATATACTTCAGTGAATATATATGTACTTAACAAAAATGGTAAGTTTCCATTTTTGGGCAAAAAGTTCTACAAGAGACGTCAACTGAAAATAATAACCAGAAAGGTAAAGCAGTGAATGAAAACTTTCAGCGAATGGAGAAAGTTGTCAAGTTTGTCGACAGTGCGAAAATTGAAGTTCAATGAACATTGTGGAGAATATTTTTACAAGAAATAAATGCCTTTTAATCAAACTAATGAGCCATTTAATAAAAATCCTAATAACCTCATTTTGCTCGGTCTGTCCAGTAGAATATTTTGCCCTCATTCTTTTGTACAAACCTCGCTTCGCTCGGTCTATACAGTGGAAGACCTCAGGCAAAATATTCTCCCGGACAGACCTCACTCTCGGTTATTAAGATGTTTTTATTATACTTTTAACAACATTTGACTTTTATGATAGTCAAGTAATTATTTAGAGCTTTTCTAGCTGAACTTCTTCATTTGAAAATCTTGTTTACCCCCATGTTTTTGTTTTAATAGGGAACAAACATCATCTGCACTATTCTTCCAATACAATACACAGCTTGGACCACCCTATTACATTCTTGTGGACACCAACTTCATAAATTTCTCTATTAAGAATAAACTTGATGTTTTCCAGTCAATGATGGATTGTCTTTATGCTAAATGTAAGTTGATTAGCAGTTTTTATAATTGTATAATATTTTATAAGATTGTTTCTACAACTAAGCAAGTTTAAGTCAATTCTTCAGTTTGGAATGTGGATTTTGTTTGTGTCAAAGATCAAAACAAAACAACAAAAATCAACTTTGTTTTAGTTGATGTCCTGGCTGAGTAAGTTGGTAACCAGACTTGGTCAGCGGTTTCTATTTTTGTTCGCAGAGCCAACGGGAAATATTGTCACTGATTACCTGTTTGTTCTTAAAGTAGCAACAGCAACAAGATCCTAGTGGGAGCTGTAATCACTAACTGTGTTTGCTTCTTTCAGGGTCAAGAAAAAACTGTTAATAAATGCATGAAAAAGTACATACAGTACATAAACACTGGAATGTGGTTTATTGATTTTATGAAACAACTGTCAGAAGTGTGCCTGTATACTCTGTTAAAGACGAGAATTTCTCACACTCAAAAACAATCAGCTCATGAAATTCATAGATGTTATTTTGTAAGATCTTTTGTTGAACAGGAGCTCTATAAAAGTCCAAAAGCAATAACCTCTGATTGTCATCCGTTGCAGTTAATGACTGTATTTGATCAGTAAAATTTTATTATCTTTAGCAATGATTGACAACATCACTAATACCGATTAGATTCAAGCATAAATTGGTTGCTGCTATAACATCGAAAACAAATTACATTAATTAGCCATTTTTGGTAACTAATTTATTTTCCTGATGGTATCTTGGTGAAAACGTTGATTTCAATAATTATTATGTTGCTTGTTGAAAACTTTTAAATGCTACATGTATTGTCATGAATATGTTGCTGATTGACATGATTTTAATTTTTTGCTTTGCAGGTGTTCCTTGTATAACTGACTGTGTCATGGCAGAACTTGAAAAGTTAGGGACAAAGTACAGAGTTGCCTTGAGGTCAGTATGTTAAGCCATTATTTAATATCCTTGAATCATTTAGACACTTAATGAAATATCTATGTAGACTATATCTATAGTAGTTTACTGCAATATATTGTTAATGAGGAAGTGTCCTCTCCATACCTAAGTACATGTAGCTGTAGACTTGAGCCTGTTTGCTAAGCACAGTATGCTGTGCTAGCTAGGCTGAAAAGGCAAAAACAGCTGTCCACAGCAGCAAATACTCAAACTTGAACCTTGTTTGAGGTCCACTACAGGCTTTGGTTTTCTGACCTGTTATTTTACTTGCTGTCTATATCTTTAGTAGCATGTGCAACATTGCTGATCTTTCATCACCATTCAGCTCCCACAAACATCACACTTACATTTTTATTTTGTTTTTATGAAGGATTGCCAAAGACCATCGATTTGATCGTTTACCTTGTACACATAAAGGAACTTATGCTGATGACTGCATAGTTAACAGAGTGTCTCAGGTTTGTTTTGTGAAACAGTGTCACATAAATCACAACATAGAAATGTTATAAATTAATCTAGTTTTGAAGTACAAGATAGTAAGACATGTTTGCAGTTCAGCTAAGTTAGCATGTCAATTATGTATGTAGGCCAAACCATTTGTTTTTCATTTTTTGTTTACAGACCTGTTGGTTGCAGTTGTCTGTAAATTCCCCGAACTACTCTATGAATCATACTATTCATTCATTCAAGGAAAATCTTGGTTTTTTTATCTGCTGCAGTTTACCTCTTTTAAGCAATCCAATTTTGTCTTACAAAACATTTTATTTTTATGTGTTAATGAAAGAAAAATTTAAAATAATTAGAGCTAAAAATATGGCTGGAACTATTTTTACATTTTGAGCTTTCATTTAGAAGAAACTGAAATGTAGATCTTTAATTTATTTTATTATTTTTTTTTGCAAACAGCTTGTGACAAGAAAGTCAGGGCGTAAAGGCAAAGAGAATTTATTCTTTATTTCAACTTTGGAAAAATCCCCAAAACAAAACTGAGTTAAAACCTTCCAATGATTTATCAATTTTTGAATATTATTCTGGAATGTTTCTAATTACAGCACAAATGTTACATTGTGGCCACTTGTGATCGAGATCTGAAAAGAAGAATCAGAAAAGTTCCTGGTGTGCCAATCATGTATATTTCACAGCACAGGTTTGTTGTTTGTGCATAATTTATATTTGCTGCTGCAAATTATATGTCAGTTTTCAGTTACAAAATTTTGAGTTTTTCAAAGTGACTGTGATAAAATTTTATTTCATCTTGAAACTTCTTACATTTCAATTAATAATATGATGTCAAAAAAGTTGGACATGAAATAATATTACAGTTGCCCCCTTGTATAAATAGATGATAATTTTTTGATGAACTTTGTTAATTCCTATTTGTATGTGCTGATGTCCTCTCATAAAAACAGCTTGAAGCAACTCTAACCTCTCAGTGAGGGATTTTTGGAACTGAGTTTTTGTGACTGTCAGAAGTTAGTAGAAGCATGACAGCATAACACAAACTTTGTGTTATAAATACTTGATGATAAGCTTCACTATTGTAATAAGACAAAAAAACAAAAATGAGTTACAAAAAGTTTGGAACAACTGAACTTTTAATTTATTTTTTCTAGATATACTATTGAGAGAATGCCTGATGCATATGGAGGTAAGAACTAAAATCTTAAGATCATGTTGTATTGACTTTTAGTAATGATGATAATAATAATAATAATAATAATAATAACAATGATGATAATAAAAGTAATGACAATAATGATTAAATAATAATAATACCAATCTTTATCTCAAAAATAGCTTAAAAACATTTACTTTTATTAATCATTGATAAAACCTAGATTTGAAAACCATTAAAAAATTACTATAAAAGTTCAATAAATTCAATGGCTTCCTCAGCCATATTAATAATAATGATAATAAAAAAAGTAATGAAAAAAATAACATAATTATAGCAATAACAATAATGATAATGATAATAATAGTAATAGCTGTAAAACAATTGAAGTCCACAGATGCATTGTGGAAAATTTAACCACATCAAAATTGAATTGCTCTGAGAACATGTTGCTGTCTTGTTTCACTCAACAGCAAAAATAAGCATGTAAAAATAAGATGGGAGAATTTGAAAGCTCGCTTTTAAACTGCATTTGGAGCAAAAAAGCTTGGAAATTGAAAAAAGTGGAAATTGTAATAGTTTGTTAAAAGATCTGAATTTCCTATTAAAAAGTTGCTGTTGTTAGCCATACCCCAACTGCATAGACTATGAGCTGGAGCAGGTGCCATGGGCTCTTGTGAATTATTAAATATGCTATCAAACAAAGGCCTTCTAGTATTTAAATTTTTATCTGAAGTTTTGCACTTATTTCTTGCATTTTTTATCCTCAGCACCAAGGGTGTGAAAGTGGTATATCAGTGCCTTAGAATCAGAACGACACAGTGTATTTTAGCACTGATCAGTATGAGGTGGTTCTTCCTAAGCAAAATCGATTTTTATGTTGCACCACCAAAAAGACTTGAAACATGATTGTTATGAAGATACCGTTAATAAAAGCTGAATCACTTGGGAGAAGGAGAAGCCATTTATGGAACTCGCTACAGTTATAAGACCTCTTATCATTGGCTGAAAAAACACGAAACACAAGCTCAGGACAATTAATTAGAACCAGAGTTCTTAATGGAGATTTCAATAAAAAGAAATTAGGGCCTGTCTTTGCGCAGGTGCATGACTATAAATTATCTTAAGTACTGGAAGTCAGTTGTCTTTTGTTTGATTTTACAGAAATATGTCAATGCGTCTACGAGTCTCTTTGCCGCGCGCGCTGCTTTTGTCTCATTTTTTTGGTTCAATTTCACCTCCCCTCCCTCCCCCCTTTCTCATTATCACTTAAAACAGAGGTTGGAATTATTTTGGTTAACACTATTTGAACCAATTACCGTTGACTGAGTTTAGCTTTTGTATGTAGTCATTAGCTTTTGGTTTATGAAAAATTAAAAACTCTTAACCGGCAATTACTTTAACCAATAAGCCATTAGGTGAACCTGTTCTCTGCCAAAAGCGTTGGCTGATTTTGTTGTAAAGTTATATTCATAATGCAGATAACGAAATAAAGCTGTAGCTTTAATAAAAATATTGATGGAAACAAGTCGCCCGCTTCCGAGACAACTTCAGCGGGTATGCAGTTAACCGACTCGAGAAATTCGTGAAAGCGGCTGAATCACTAAATTCAACCTCGTGTCAGGCTCGTAGAGACCCTTGTTGTGGCTGACCACGTGTAACGCCGAATCCGCGTGGATAAGGGTGGAGTGGCAAAGCGTAAAATGTCATTGTGACAATTATGGTATGGCAATGGGTTGGAGTGGTTCCAAAAAAACCTAGCCTGTGCTCACAGAAAATTTCAAGTGCTTCAACAACAGCACAAGAAATACACGCTTTTTTTTATAAAAACAACTTTAAAAGAATAACGAGGCTCAGATTGGCCAAAGTTTAAGAACAATTTAAGAAGCCTAAGAACGAGCTGAGGCTCGGGCTTGACAGCTAATTTTTTTTTAAACTTTACTGAACTTCGTTATTTAACTGAACACTAAAGAATAAACAAAAAATGGATGCTTTGCAGTTTATAATCACTGGAAATCGTCTCGGGGAAAATGTCGCAAATCCACGATAGATTCGCCCAGGGATAAATTGACCAAATTCGTTTTCCAATACACTCATAAACAATGCAACACTTTTGGCTTAGTTTTTCTTCGAATTAAACATACATAAAAATAACATTTTAAGAACCATTTGAGACTCAAATCGCCAAAAAATTAAGAACAATGAGCCTCGGAAAAATTTACTGGAATACTGGTTCTTATAAAAAAAGCGTGTACGCTAAAAGCATTCTTAGCGTTCTTTCAGGTTGTTTCGGTTTAGCAGTAAAATGGTTGATCCTGATAACTGAAAAACATTTAAGTAATGGTCCGTGTAAGAGCGAGAGGACCTTCCATATCGGTTTTTTTTTTTTTTGCGATTATTTTGACAAATGGCACAACTTCAGTTGCCGAGTCGGATTTAAAACTTTTGTCTTATTGGTTTCTGAACTAATTTCAGTTTCGACAGTTTCTGGCTCATTTTTAATTAAGTGTTACTTATATTCCTGTATTTTAGACATCGGTTCGATTGAAGCTAGGTGTTGCTAAGCCTTAAAATGTATCTTTAAAAACATACACTATAATTTGCATTTCTCTTAACTCTAATAAACCGCGCGTGCTTTTGTTCAACGGCAACGCGTCATTGAAGGATGTCTTGTTACTATGGTGACTGCACCGCCGCTGCAGGTATCAGCTGTAAAGAGCAAGTGAACAACTTTAAAAAAGCGTTAATTATGTCGGCAGCTGTAGCACAAACAGACTCCGTGTCACCAGATAACGGCGAAAAGGTACTGATTCATGAAGTGTTGATTATAAACAAAAGCTTTAAAATTACTTTTACTCTCGTTTTCAATAGATTGTGTAATGTGGCTTCGTTGAGTAGTCAAACTCGAAAGAGTTTAGGTAGCTTGCAATTAAAATTATTCAAAGTGAATGCGTAAAATCACAGAACCTTAATGAAGAAAGTCTAAGAGAGACTTGCATAATGGAAGAGGATGAAAGTCTTCAGTCCCAAGAATACCTTTCTGAAAGTGAAACGGAAAAAGAATTTTCATTTCTCCCTGCGTCAAACAAGCAAGAATGTAGCGATGACAGCGACTATGACACCGATCTTGAAGCCGAAGGTAAATTTTAAAGGTTTTTAAAGATTAATTTGTGTTAGAGATGGGTTAAATTTAGATGTTCATAACAACAATACTTCATTTTCCGGTATTGGTGAAGAGCTTAGCGAAAGCAGTTAGTAATTTTGCCAATTTCTAAGTTTTGGGTTCGTGGTGTTGCGCCGACTGTGCACAACAAACTAAATTTAAATTGTTGAATTGACGGGGAAAGTTTAAAAAGAGTTAGCACAAGAAATTACTTGTTATAGCTTTACCAAAGTTAAGATCTCCCGTGAGAGCACTTTTGTTTAATGTAAGAAAGTTATAACACGTTTGCCAGGATGTTTTTAATCTGTCGCATTGAGTTTGATTTTTGACAATCATTAAAGAAAGCTTTTCGATGTTTTATAAAAAATAATAAATTGTATAAGGCACTGTTATTGTTAATTTTTTTTATTGAATATAAAGTGTCCCTTTCTTTCCAGTTCACAATCTATTTTTATTATGTTCAGAATTTTGTGAACTGATGTTTAAAACGCAGGTGCGTTTTTTTTCTTATTCTGGCTTTTTCAGTTTGCTTTTTTGTTCGTCAGCACAATGCAATTTTTGGCCAATCTTTGGATCTTTGGATTGGTAAAACTGTTGCAAAATTTAAATTTATCTCTAAGACTAAGTGATACAGTTAACAAACTTAACATTACAAAATTTGACAGCTTTTAAGTTAACTATTTTTCATTACGAAGCGGAGTGAATGTTTTCTAGGTTAAATTGAAAAAAATGACGACCATCAAAAAGTTAGTAAGCTGAAAACAGCTTTTCAGAAAATGAACACACATATCTACAACTAAGAGTATATGTTAAACTTGCTAACAATCTACAGTTTCCCCCTGTGTTAACATTTTTTATGCCTGAACGATAAACTTCTGCTTAACTATCAATTTTCAGTTTGTAACCGAGGTGAAACTATCAATTTTCAGTTTGTAACCGAGGTGAAACTATCAATTTTCAGTTTGTAACCGAGGTGAAACTATCAATTTTCAGTTTGAAACCGAGGTGAAACTATCAATTTTCAGTTTGTAACCGAGGTGAAACTATCAATTTTCAGTTTGTAACCGAGGTGAAACTATCAATTTTCAGTTTGTAACCGAGGTGACAGATTTGACCAGCCATTTGTTGCCAACTTCAAACTTAAGAGCGATTTGCATTCTCTTCTAAGCAAAACAAAGTCGATGAACTCCCATTCAACTCTTACCACGAACAAAAAATTAATTAATGTTTGCATAAAGTTTTTTTTGTTTACTTTTGTTTTTAGGTTTTTTTTTATTCGATAGGTGACCAGACTTGTCATAATATTTTATTACTAGGATAAATTGCGAAGATACTTGAAACAATGTGGCTATTTCTATCTTCCATAATTATAAAGCAAAGGTTTTTAAATTAAGAGTAGTACGAACAACCCAATACTTGTCGCTTGCAGTAACAGCGTTATTAGCTTTCGCTTTAAATTATACACATGTGGAATAAAATGCAAACTCCATTATCTCATATGGATATGGAAAACATATCACTCGTATCCCGGATGTAGTTTCGTATGAAATCTGTTACAGTAAAACATTCATATCTATATAATGAATTTCGTTTAAGCGGCAAGATAGAAGAACATTTGTTACAATATACATTCTTGTTCTTAACTTTGAAGTCTTTTCACCTGCGCTTGCTCTTATCATTTTGAGGAGATACCTAAAACCAAACAACTCCTCCTGCCAGACTTCACCAACTTTTACTTTCTAAAGGTGATCGGTAGCAAATAATTTGTTACCATCTTTATCACATACTTAGTTTGATATTTACACAGTAGATCGGTGAAATATAGAGCGTATCAGCCACCCATATCAAAAACAGCCAATCAGAACGCACGATTTCTATATCATCACGTGTGATTGATATGAACTTTTCCCGCCTTTGAAACAACTTTTCTTTCTACTTCGTTGATGATTGGGAGAAACATGTAGCATGTCACTAAGTATGAAGTAAAAAGAAAATTACATTACTCGAAGATAAAACTCGTATCTCCGCGCAAAAAGAAACGAATGATTGAAATAGGAAAGTGTTTTGAATCAGGAAAAGGAAAACCTTTAATTATTTCCTTTAGGTCTTAATATTTGGCAAACCCAAAGCTTAATTATTGCTTGCGAAAAAACCAAAAAGTATTTTTTCGAGTCTTTTCCAAAAGGTCAAAGAAACTGAAAATCCATTGCATATATCCTAAAAGTAAGGCTACACAATAAAACATTATCTGCAACGTTACGCGCGATGGAAGAATTGCACCGTTTGGCCACCTCTGACAGAAATTGTCGCACGCAACGTTGAGCAGAGTAGAAACCGTCAATCAAACTTTGTTACTGGTAAGTTAAGAAAATAATGATTTTCAATCTCACGATTACCATCAAAATATTGAGTTTAAAAAAGATCATTTTGGTATCAGTTAGGAGTAAAGTACAGTACGTTTGGCTAGGAGCCTCCTCCACACCCCTGTCCAAAATGTAAAGTTGCAACACACTATCAAATGTTTTAGAATACAGGACAGTAAAATGACCAAGTTGGCCTTACCGCTGATACTAACACATCTTCCTCTACTATTGGCCATGCTCTCTTGCTGTTATCAAAACACATCGTACTTAACTCAGTCAATGAAACCAACAATATTGCAGAACCCCTCGAGGCCTTCGATGCAACCGGAAAGAAGGTTTATGTAGAGGCGTGTCGTAAGCTGGATATCATCCCTGTATCCTACTTTCTGCGTCACATAAAGGACAGCCATCTTACCCTAAAGCATCGTGGACTTGGTCCCAAAGGGGCTAAAGCTTTAGCTATCGCGTTAGTGGTAGGTACAATTCACAGTTGTTGTTTTATTTTTGCATTGAGGTCTCTGATTCCGTCCAATTGTGGTAGTTTAACTGTCGTCTGTACTTGCTTTGCAATTGTTTAGTTTCATGCCTTAATATGAAGTTGAATTCATTATTGTGCAAGGTACTACTTAGCCCTTTACGGATCAAAACTGCGAGGTAATACCGCTTTAGCTTGTGATTTTCTCCAAGTTACGAACCTTTATTTTAGTTTTGTCGAGGGTGCCTCAAGCGGGTGTGTAATTTCCCGTATTTACCAGCTGATCCTATACACAGGTTATCGATGCTACAAACTCTTGGTAACTAGAGTCATCTTCGCCAATAGCATAAAGTATAATTATGGATAAAGTATTTTTTAAATAGAAATTTTTGATAGTTATAAAATTTCGCAAATGCTGCAAACGTTTTGATCATCATCAGGCAAGTGAAAACGTTTGCTAAATTTTAAGATTGAAGTTTTTTATCAAAATTTTTTAAAAAATGAAAAAAAAATCTACCTATACTTTTATCTTAGTGCGTTATGTTGCATCAAACTTGAATCACATCTTTACTAGTTAATATATTTGGTTTTGGTAAGATGATAAAGTTGATACATAAGTTCTATCATTTTTGATCAATGCTAAGATTGTATAGAGGTTTGCTATATATGAAAATTGAAATCAAAGTGTTCGTCTTTGTGCTATTCTAGCTGAATACATCCGTGGTGAGCCTAAATCTCCAGGATAACTACCTTGAGGGGGAGGGAGGAGTTTATATAGCCGAGATGTTGAAGGAAAACTGCTATATAACGGAACTGGTAAGTGTTACTTACATACAAAAAACTCATTTTTCAATACTATCCCAGGAAACACTTAGTCGTATGAATCAATTAGTCAGTACATAGCTTTCTAAACAAGGGTTCCAAATTCTTTATCTTGGGTGACTACCCCCCCCCCCCCGTACTTTGTTGTATTTTTTAGGTGTCTGCTGATTAATATTTCTAGGGGTTTTCAGGGGTTAATTGCAAGATTACTCAACATAAAGGCAAAAACTAAACAAAACAATCACTAGTTTTCTCCTGCTTTTTTCCAAACTGTTACTGTGAGAAATTTTAAGGGTTCAACCTTGTCAAACCTTCTCAGTACTGCAATTACTGATTTAACAAAACTTACCATCCAGAGACTTAAAAATCATTGCATGTAATTTTTAGGGTATCTTTATTACATTTCCTGACAAGTATCCCTTTACCCCGAAGTGTGGCTGTATGTGACAAAATTGCCTCAACACAATGCTAACCTGTATGCCGTGTTTTAGGATATATCTTACAACAAACTGGGAAGAACTGGGTGTGCGGCCGTATGTGACATGCTTCAATACAATACTAACCTGCTAAAAGTCAATTTAGCCGGAAATGATTTTGACGATAAGTGCTTAGTAGACATCAATGAAGCTTTGAGGGTAAGCAATGTTTAAAACGATTCCTGTTCAATTAGTATTTTGCATGTGCACTGTCTATAGGCGGATTTCAGCAGACGTAACGTTTACAAACAATTAAAACTTTCTCGATCCAAACACCTTTGGACCTTAAACAACAGAAACCTTTGTCTCAAACACCAGTCAAATTGCACTCGACTCATTAACAACAAAGACTATAATTAGCCTATATTGAATGATTGAACCATCAATTTTTTAGGGGATACAGTTTGTAAAATTCGTGTTGCTGAATGCATCACTTCACAAGCCAATACTTTAATAATCACCAATCACTGTCTACTGGATACATTACAGAAGCAGTCATCAAATCTTTGTCATTCACTGGACATTTTGCACCGTGTCTAACTTGGATGATCGTTGTACCAGTTAGTTGCTTCTTGTTAAGTTTGGGTGGATAGAGGTTACAATCAACACCCTTACAACATTGTTACCTTTCATTGTTCATTACGCTATTTATAGCAAAGTGTCTGAGACGAAAGGTCACTCCATTAGGTCATCCATAGCTCTTTGTCCGATGTATTGCACAGTGCTTAATTTGAAACATTGAGTTAACAAATGATGTTTAAGGAAAACGAAAAAAGTAGTGTAGTTTGTTCACTTAGAATTTTCTAGTTAACACTAGCAGCAAAGATTGCTGGTCAATTGGTTGCTACATTACTAATAAAGAAAGATTTACTCATTTTGAAAGGAAATTAGCGAGAATGGCTTCATAGCTCATTCCCAATTACATAGAAAAATGTTGCGTGAGTGAGCCAAGTTACTTTACATGATCTATCAATGAACAACTTCCATGATAGCCAAAGTCCTTTGGGATTGAAAAAGATCGGTATTGAAAAGTAGTTTCTAAGGCTATTGTATTGCTTAAACTTTAGCCTGTCTGGTTTTAAGAAACAAGACAACAAATTTTGTTTTTTGAGTACATGTTTCCTTCGAATCTCAAAAATCTTCATGGAATTCGACCTCGCCAGTCAGAAGCTGTTAACAGACAACCTGCAGCAGCAGCAGAAATAGCTTGCCGAGGCTCGGGCAGCACTGGCTACTCTAACGAGTAGAGAACAGAAAGATCTATGCTTGTCGTTGCTACAACTGTGGTCTGGCTGGACATCTAGGTATCGACTGCAGAAAGAGCAGTCAGCAGTAAAAGGAACTATGGAAACGTCCTCGGAAATGGGTAGGTGGGAGAGAGGCGAAGAGGGAAGAGGAGAAGAAGATGAGCAGGGAGTCAACAAGCTCTAAACCCCCGCGGCCGTGAACCAAGTCCAGGACCATAACATAAGTGTCTCTATCTTTACCTCCCAGGTTCAGGCGGAGAAGGTGAAGGTCAGTGGAGTGCCAGAGTGTGACCTGAGAGTGGACCGGTATCTTTGTCGTTCGTTGTCAGCGAGTCGTTCTTCTTGGGAAAAGCTACAACAAGCACTAGGAGGAGTTCAAGGTAGAAGCTGTACTCTCAAGCTGAGAGGAACAATGAACATGACATACCCTATGTTGGCTATGCCAGAACCACAGTACTTAGAGAGTGACAGGATAATAACTCCCTACTTTTTGGGATCCTTATAACAAAAAATAGCCCTGCTGCTGCTGGTATGAGAAGACATTTTAAGGGTACTCTAACAAAACAACCTAAACCAGGCTGGTTTCGCTAGAGTGACAGGCTTTAGCGAAACTATTGTTCTAGTTACTGGCACGCAGCTGGGATCAAGTGCTATGGTGGAGCTAGTCGAGTTTCATTTGCGGGGAACTTTTCTGTACTGAACTTTGTTCTTGATACTTTCAAGACGCATTTCCTTATCAAAGTAGCTAACCAGACCGCCAACGATGTTTGGCTAAAGCCAAAAACGCGTCTTTGATTTCTCAAAGAGAAAATACAAGCTGCTGCCGGGAGAGTCATTGGATAGGAGTTCGTCCAAGAGAGCAATGTGGTGGCAGTCTTTTGTAACATAATGCTACCTCTCTGGTGGGACAAAAACGAGAAGCTGAGGACATGTAGCGCAGACAAGGGTCGCAGGGAGCACCTTAGATTGCTTTCCCAGGGAAGGAATGCCAAAGAGAGGAGGTTTTCCGCCTGTGTTCGCTGCAAGAAAGGACGACCTGACAGACGTATACCCTAAATGTCTGTCATGAGGTTAAAGACCACCTGAGTAATTTCCTAAGGAGAGACGTTGTACGACCCACCAAGAGAGAGAGATTTTGCGTAACTGGTTGTTCTTGCGTGCAAAAAATTAGGTGGATTCCGCCTTTTTGTGTGGGTTACCGGCTGTTAAACTCGAAAAACCCGTCATGATGCAAACCCATTCCTACAAATTGAAAAGTCATTGGATGCACTTAGTGGGGCCAGCTACTTCTTTACCATACAGCTTGCGTAAACCTATAGGAGCCTTCACCACGCCTTCGGGGGTTGTTCGAACACATTCGTATGCTTTTAGGACTTCAGAATGTACCAGGCACCTTCCAACGACTGATCATGATGCAGGGTGTGTTTTGGGAGAAGTTGTTACAAACAATGATCAGTGTACTTTGACAAACACTATTTATTCAAGTGCCACTGGCGAGCACCTGCGGAGGATAGAAGTGGTGCTGGAGAAGTTGAGCATGCATGAGCATGCCAAGTTCGAACGAAGCACTTCATAGGCTCAAACCTGTTGTCTTGTTTCTTCAGTGTACCCCTAGTCTGTTTCTTTTTACGGTCTTGTGTTAACGTACTTGAAGAAAACGGGCAGACATTCTTAAGCCTATCTAGACAACCGAAAAAAATGAAGCAATTTCCACTATTAACAATAAATCTTAATCATTTATTAGGGGAACGACAAATTAGTGTGGTTGAATCTGAGTCATAATCAGTTCTCTGATGGCGCCGGGGAGATGCTTGGACAAGCAATAAGTAAGTGCGTTGGACCACATTTCGCCGCTTACGTTCCATTATGCAATGCTTCAAAGGCAGCTTTAGTTAATTTTTTTTGCAGTCTTCCCCAATGATTTTAGCCTAGGTTTGCAGTTTTATTGAAGTCTCATCTAATTAAATAGCCAGAATTAGTATCATCATGTCAGTCCTTTCCAATAATATAGCCCATATTAGCAATATTATGGTAATCTTCTCCAATAACATAGCCTAGCTTTGTAGTTTTACGGTAGCCTTCTCCAATAATATAGTCTAGACAAGCATTATTTAGGTAGTTTTCTCCAATGCTAGCCTAGATTAGCAGTTTTATGGTGGTTTTCTCGATTAGAATAGCTTTAATAAGCAGTAATGAGGTAGTTGTCTTCAACAACATAGACTAGATGTAATCTCAGTATTACGGTAGTTTCCTCCAATAGTAAAGCCTAGATTAACAGTTTTAAGTGGTCCATTGACTGTTTCTGCTCGTGCATACCCCCTAGAGTTGATTTGATCTAATTCAGGCTGTTTATAACTTTATCTTTTTTGTTGCTGTTAAAAGCTTCGAACGACTCTTTGGAGTTTCTAGACTTGAGTTGGAATCACTTAAGAAGAAAAGGAGCCACAGAAGTTGCTGCTGGACTCAGGGTAATTATAGAGATTGTCTGACAAATGGTGTAGACTCGAAATTGCTTGTAGGATAACAGCGACCCTAATCTTTGCGCAGTTGGACTGCCTGTGTTACAAAAGCCACCTTATTCTTCGACTTATCAAACCAGCTTTTGAGTGACAGCTGTATAAGCGGTTTCTGAGCCGGCCTTCCGTAAGATGACCTGCTGCATCCCATTAGATTAATTTCTATCCAACCGGAACTGTGCATTCCACAGTCTGCTTCCACGCAGTTCTTTTCTAATTTTCGAGCTCGACATTTCTGTTTTTCAGACAAAAACTGCAACAACTATCTCGATCTGACTCTTTGGTGACCTTTGCTAAGTATCTAAGGATTTATAGATGGCATACAGTATTTTTAATTTCTATACAGAGATTAAGTTGTAATTGTTAAGTAACGATCCGAGTAGGAACTAGGGAGGAAAACGGCAGTGAAATGCAGAAGATGTTAAATGTGGTATTATTGAAACGTTGGCCTGATTGGTTAAACTTTAAAAATGGACAATATATTCATAAATAAGCTAATGTATTTCTTTCCAGTTCACTCATTCAGTTCTTTCTAACTGAAACATCTCTGTTTTTAAATTTAAGAAAAATTCTGCGTGGGAAACATTGAAAATAAAGCGGCTTCCTTCTCTTTTGTTTTAGAGTCCTATGATTGGCTTAAATATTATAGCACAAAAGAAACGATGCTTTGAAATAAAGTTTTACTGCTTTTTACTTAAAAACATGTGTTGTGTACTGGTCGATGAAATCTTAGTATGAAAATTTAAACATTGTTGTTTGGGAAATGCGAAATGCTGCAGAACGATGGGAGTTTCCCTAGTTGTTACACGGCCCATTACTTAATAAAACCTTGTCATACACGACTGAAGGATACTCAATCATAACGACGTGTTTATTCACAACCCAGTAAACACAAAAATTAAGACTATTAGGATGCTTTCCTCGACTGTATCCTCACATGTATCTTAACAACTCTATGTATAATCTAACATTCGTAGGGTCTGGTGCTTCAGTAGTCGCAGGACTCTTCATTATTGTATTGTTTGCTTTTAATCTTAACTGCATAGGTAATTCTAAAGACAATCAGCAAATTTGTATCTCTTTTGTTTTATTGTTACAAAGGCAAACTGCACGTTAAGGACCGTAGACCTTTCGTTTAATGGTTTTTCTAATGATGGCGCTGTGGCAATGGGTGAGACACTGCGGTCGAATAACACACTCACAGAACTGGATATAAGGTAGGCAGATGAACAAACGCTACATAAACAGCCTTTCTTCTTAGTTCCTTACTCGAACTTGGAGTATTGGATTAGTTCGTAAGTTCTCATAACTGATGTCCATAATATTTCTATGAGTAGTTTGGGAGAATTTGAGAATTCATCTTTCAGACTTTTTGGTGGATGATCAATTTTCATATTCCCAACACTAATACTAATCAGCTTATATTCTATTGTTACTGTAAGGAGAATTTAGGTGTTGACAAAAGCCTTAAGGGGGAAAGGGTTAACTGACAACGCTGTCAGTAGGTAGAAAGCTGCGTTGCTCAGCGGTAAGGGTGCTGCATTTATATGCATACAGTTGTCCTGGGTTCAAAACCCCTTTCAGGTAACTGACTGGATCCCAGAGCCAAGTTGACCACGCTTGTAAAGAGCTAACTGATCTGCCTCCAACCAGTTGTGGTTTTCGACCGTATGGGTGTTTGTTAGGAAATTTCAATTACGACGTTCAAACAGAAAAGTCCCTGGAAGGAGTTGTTATTACAAAATTACTATTATCATTGTTTATTACTATTAGTAGAAAAAAAGTTGCTGCCTTGTTTGAACAACCCGTAATACATGCAAAAAAGTACTGCCTCTCTAAGCTGAGGCCGAGGATAGGAGCCGAGATGTTGCAGATTATAGTCAGCCAGAGCAAAACTATGGAGTCTCTAACACAATTATAAAACTTGGAGTTACATCGTTAACACGGTAACTGTGACAGCAATAACTCAATAAAAGCAGTAACAGGGCCGTAGCATGGGCTCAAATATGGGAAGGAGGGGGGTTGGGCGACCACACCATTTCTTTTACTTTTTCTTATATTCAAGTTTTTCTGGGGGGGGCTGCAGGTTTTAAAAGAAAGGTTAAATGTGTAATGAACATTAAACTAAAGAACTCTTCGCCTGCGTGGTTATTTACTAGCTACTACCAGCAAAAAAAGAAGAACTTACTCTATTTGTCCGCAAAAAGTTTGTCGGTAAGAGCTTGAGCAGAACTGGAGCCCACATCCCCTTGATTTCTAGCCAGGCGTGTCATCCACTACACAACCAGGACTCACTATGCTGGCAAGAAAGCAAGTTGTTTATTCAATACATCTAACTAATTTTTAATGCTGCCAGTACGATAAGTCCTGATGGTGCAGTAAGCAACACACCTGACAAACGAGATAACGGTTCAAGTCCCGCTAAAGGTACAAAACCCAATAATTTTGGTGTGCACGAGGACAAAGTCAGGTCATTCTACATATTGCGTACTTGTGCTTACTAATGATATCAAAGGTAATAATAGAATCTTAAACTACTGATAGCCATTGAGAGATGTTTGAATGTTTGGTTTATATAGTAACAACAGAATTACAACGCCGGGCGCAATCTGCATTGGAAAAGGTCTTGAAGGCAACAATACACTTGAAGTGTTAAAGGTAAACAGCTATAAAAGGGCAAACTGAGTAATAACGCACTACCGTCTTTACCCTCGATGAACTCTCGTCACCAAGGGTGTATACAATGTTTGACTTTATAAACATAAGGAACGATAGCTGGATACTGGATTGTATTCAGGACCAGAAATCTACCTGCGTTTGTTGGCAGAAAAATAGTAGACTTCAGGGAAAATGTTCTTGTTGGTAAAACACTTGTCTATAATGCTCTTCAGTTACGCTTTTGATGTCGCTTGTTTAGTGTTGTACATCAGCACCAGGTCTTTTAAGTCCCCTGGATAGTTTCAAGAGACTAAACCAACGGCTTGAGGTCCCTATTCACGGACAATTTATAGTGAAAGAATGTAACACCTTCTAGAAAGTAAAAAAATAGATTCAACTCTCGGCAAGGCCCCCGGGACCGAAGCCTGGATCACAAAATATGAAAAGTTAAACTCTCGTTAGGGCAAGAGTGCGTATGCGCAGAGTTTTGTTATGATAAAATGCGTTACAACATAGCAAGAGTTTATACCTACAAGTGCTTGTGTGTTTATATTAAACCAATTCTATCAGATAGGATCAAACTCAGTCGGATCAGCCGGGGGTGTGGCGCTTTTATCGGGTGTAAAGAACTACTGCGACAGTGCTGTTCGAGAACTACACTTGGAGGTGAGTGTTCTAGATACTGTCGTAACTTTTATTCTCTTGTCTTTGCTTTTACAAAGGGCTAATTCTCAAAGCGTTAGCACCTCGAAACTCCCTACGGTAAATATTTTCAACTGTTAACTCTTATTGAGATAGTGTTGGGAACTATTACTTAAGATATAAATTTTTACCCCACGTGACTCGGACAAACAGAAACATGACTGACAAAAAATGTATTGAGAACGTAGCGCTCTTGTAAGTACAAGAATCAACTTTCTTGTTAAATTCTGAATATTATGGTCGGTTCAAAACATTGCATTTGCCACCTTTCCATTTTACGATTGTTGGTTTGTTTGACTGCGAAACGCAGTATGTCTATTGGACTCTCGTAACACATAGATGCAAAATATCAAACAAACTCCAGTTAGACCACTGTGTGGCCTTGAGCAAGTCCTGTCCAGGGGGGGGGGTCTCAAAGACTCACTACAAAAAACGGAGATAAGCATCGGCCTAATCAGCAACTTAGGTTTTACAGAACTAAGGTGCAAAGCTATTTCAAAGCAATGTACTGAAACCCATTGAAATAATCGAGTTCCATTGTTACAGCCGAAGGAACTAACCATAATAAAACTTTTTGTTTCCCCTTTTAAGGGGATTCTTCTAGATGAAGAATTTGACTTGCTGCTAGATGAAGTTCGTGAAACCAAACCAAGTATCAAGATCTTCTCCCAACCCAAATCAAGGACTAAAGACTTGGTGAAAATCCTTAAAAGGTTTATAGAACGCAAACAAGACGAGTGGTTGGAGGTATTTCAAGGCTACGATGGGGATGGGAAGAAAAGGATACCTCGAGCTGATTTTGTCAAAGGACTGCAGGTGAGCACAAGAAAATAGATAGCTTCAACGTTCTTACCGTAAAACGCTCTATTAAGCATCCCCCTCCCCCATGGGGGCATTGTTTATTTTAAACATTTCAGATGGGGAGCTGATTAGAGTGGGAAGCTTAGTAGAAAGGGGGGATGGGAGGGGGGGGGGGAGGGACTTGTTTAAAAGTTGTCAACAGCCAAAAACAGAAACACAAGATGTAGTCCGGTAACTAAGCAGATTTAAAGGCAACTAGTGACTCTGTGTTCCTCTTGCTTTACAATAAGCACTATTCAAAAACTAGCACAAACAAAACTGTTGATAAAATCATTTCGTGACTTAACCCCTTTGCTTTTATGTTGGGATAGGGGTAGGGGGCATATTTCAAACTTGAAGATCTAGACAGGGGGGGAATACAGAAGAAGGAGGGGTCGTATTAAAGCGTTTACGGTTAGTTGCGATGTGTGAAAGGAACATTAAACTTCAGGGCAGTGTCTACAAGTACAAACTAGTTTTTCAAAGAAGTTTTTGTTAGTAACATTCTTCATTCTCACTTCACATCTAGCCTTCTTTGTTTCTTTGCTCTTTTCCCTCTGTTCAGTCAGCTCTTGGCTCTGAGAAACTAAAGACCTTCGTCCATGTTGCCACGGAGGCCATCCTGAAATCAAACCTCAGTTGTTGACGCGTACTTGCAAACGTTATGCGGTCGTGGTGAACGTCACGGAGGCTGCCAAGGCGCTTTTCATCTCCGTGTTAGTTTTCTCGTCGCGACCGTGAACGAGAGGAAGTTTCTTGCAATACAATATGAAATGATTGAATTAAGCACTGAAAGATTGGGCGATAAATGTTTGTTTACGTTTCGGCATTTTAGACATTAAAGTTTACGCGCCCTTTTTTCGTAGCGTTCGTCCGTTGTGGTAAGGCGCGAGCTGCTTAAGTAAAAAAAAATCGCGCCAAAAACGCCGATCCAGTCTACTCACTGTAAGCAGACTTTGGTCGTAATTTTTCGATGCTTAAGGTCTCCATCAGGTGGACTTCGTGTCCTTAGTCGGGAACTAACGCTCCTCACTTATACTTCTGTAGAGAGTTGGAGTCAACTTGGAGGTAGAAGAGATTGTACGGTTGTTGGCAAGTCTTGACTCTCAAAAGGATGGTCTTATATCCTATATGTAAGTTAGTGGTTTTCACTTAAAATTTGAATTTGTTTTTACTATTTTGCATAGGAGGTGATAAGATAATGAGTTATCGAGGAAAGTAACATGGATAATTAAGGGTCGGTGAGGCAATAAGAAGATATCTACCATAGATATAGCCTTTCTTGAAAAACATATCTATCACTTCTGACTTGTGAGATCGAATTGAACGCAGCTGGTGTAGCTATAATTTAGGTAAGAAAAAATATTCGTACATTTATAACATGGAAGGCAAAATTACTTCGAGCTGATTGGTCGCTGGTATACTTCCAAAAATTTTCGAAGTTTTTTTGAAGATTTCAAAAATCATAAAAATGCCTTAGAAACGATTTCAAACCTCTGCCGAAGAGTGCCGAATGTTTTCAGAGATTTCAAAGATTTTGTTATATATATCTCAAGCAGTTTTCGAAAATACTTGGGATAAATGAATTACGTTATGCGACGCCTTCTCGTGGGATACCGCGGAGAATGAAAAACTTTGCCCTCGATGTCATAAACATGTAATCACCTGGTTCATCGTACAATTAAGAATCAATATCATTTGTGTTTTCGATTTTTTCCAAATTACCCTCGTCGCAAAGCGAAATTAATTTATAATTTTACTCAAATGCGATTATCTATACATATATCCAGCTAGCAGTACGCTAAACCATGGTTAATATATTGACTGGTTAGGAAAGCCGGCAATCTCGAATAAGAAATACAAAGAATGTACAAAGATGCTTTGTTTTATGTTGAACGAACCGTGACCCTGCGCATTCTTTGTTTCAGGTGTTATTGAGAATATTTTGATTGGCTATTTGTTGGTTTGCATTTCAAAAGCTTTTGACTTTTTGTGTTTTGTGCACGTTTTGTGCAGGGTCAAGACCAGAAAACAAAAGAAAATTGCGAACAAAGACATACAACAATGGTTTCCTAAACAGTCCGTATATATTAACAACGGCTAAACATACCTCCATAGTGTACGTAGCACTTACTACATTCAGATAGACAGATTTAGCTTCCATGAGCTCAGTCAGTTGGCGATTTGTCAACTAGGAGTTTTGTTGGTGGAGATAATGTCGTGAGGTATGTTAGGGATTGGAGTAGAATAAGGTGAGCCTTAAGGTCTGCAGGGTTTTTCTTAGCTAATGAATAGAAATAGCGGGCAATTAAGCTAAGAAAAGTATCGAGTAACATTTTGTTCCTCTTTGATAAAACAGGGATACAAGACTTGGGTTTCTGCCACCGGAGACAAACGTAGCTTGATAGGCAAGACATGAGATAGCAGAACAAAGCAGGCAGATAAAATTGAGTAGAAACAATGATGTAAATAGTATGTGAGAAATGTTCAGAAAAAAAATAACAAAATAAAACAAACACAATCATTTTGTGTGGTCTCATAATAAAAAATTTCAAAACTTGGTGTTTTGCATTTTAACGAGAACTGTGGTAAAAGCTCTCAATTTTTTTTGTCATCTCTCTATCTATGCGTAGGGATTTACAGACCTTGATGGACAAAAGCCCAACAGCTTCTTATACGAGAAAAGAAATACCTGCGCCTGCGGTATCGTTTGAATGCTCAAGAAATAAGTGAGTCTGTTTATGGCGTATATAATCACAGGGAAGTTGGACATACATGTTTAGTTGTTACTTTAAGTAAGTAACCGTGCGGGACGCAAACCCTCCAAGTCATCGACTGGCGACCACATGCTATTTAACTCAGAGCAACGTCACGGAAGCGTTATACTCGAACGTAATGAAGCAACTTTTGTAACTCGAAAACCATAATAGTCAAAATAGCTCGCATAATTGTGTATAGTTCAGAGTTCAAGAAGAACTCCTTGACTTTGAAAAAAGAAAATAATGAACTGAAAATTCTTAGGTCTTAGAAAGTAACTTGTAACTTGAAGACCATAATAGTCAAAATAGCTCGCATAATTATGTATAGTTAAGGGTTCAAGAAGGACTCCTTGATTTTGAAACAAGAAAATAATGAACTGAAAATTCTTAGGTCCTAGAATTCCTTGAAGACCTTCAAAAAGATAGACACCTAAACCCTTCTGTCAATTATTGGATTTAAGAAGGATGTCTCAGTCATTGTAGTTAAGAAAAGATAGAGGTCTGAAAGTTCTCGAGCCTAGAGTTCCTTGACATCCCTAAACAAGATAAAAATTTAAACACTGTCAGAAAGATTAACTGCTTGTTAAAAACTTTTTACAAACAATTTATGTCAAAAGTCGTAGCAAGTGTTAAGTTTTCACCTGCTAAAAACAAGTTTTTCTACTCTAGATTAGTTGTTGGGTTAGCCTGACAGGATGTTCTTTTCTCAGATTGGCTGATCGTGTTTAATCTACTTTGTAAAATTGTTGTCAAAACACGGCAGTGATCCACTTTATAAATACTGTATGATTTACATTGCAATCTTGAACAGAAAAACATCATGAATAAAATATAAATTTTTAAAACTGCGTGTTTTCATTACTAGCTTGTAAATAATTTATCAGCGTATAAAGACTTACCAAAAAAAGAAAAGAATTCGCACAAAACAAACCAGATGGTCGATTTGGTTCAAGTGTAAAATGAAGAAAAGACTCTTTGTCCTTTATACTTTGTTAAGTTCCTTGACAATCAAAACTTTATGTGCAAAAAAACTGCCAAATTTTTATAAGAGTGAAGAATATGGTTATATCAACTTTGGAAAAACAGTGTTCAGCAAAAAACTCCACGTAGGCATTCTAGAAACAGCCATGGTCGAGTCAGAAGCGTACTGCCAGCTGAAGTGCACTGTACACCAACATTGTATTTCGTACAACTACGGGCCGTCTGCGGGAGGAAAGGGTTTTAGCTGCGAGTTGAGCAATACAGATCGGTTCTCTAACCCAGAAGAGTTGAAGGCCGCTACGGGGTTTGTTCATCGAGGAGTTGGGGTAAGTTAAAAACATGTACACTGCTTAAACAATTCAACCAAAGACAGTCTTAGGTCACATACAACATTATTAGCACAAGAAGTATTCCACGAAAATTATACATAGCCTTCAAAGAGCTCTGAATCTTTGGTTTTAATGTCTTATCGGGCTTCAATAATATTCACCTTCCTTTGTTTACAATTATAGCAAGTTTTCTTTACAAGAGAATGAAATCATTTGTTTCCACGAAATCATGGTTGATTCGTCGCTGATAAGCAACTTTAATTTGGCTACTTGATTTCTTCTTTTGGTTTCAGTGAAAGTCAGTTATTTAGCCCGATCAAAAATTGTCCAAACAGTGTGATCAACAAACAACGTTGCAATAGTTTGAATAGTCGAAACGGCGCTTAGCCTTTCTGGAAAAACTTTCAAAGAATTTGTTTCCAGGACCCAGAAAGCTTCCTGCAGCTTTTGCCTCTTAAAGTAAACACTCTTGTATCATGGCGTATATTCTGATTGGCTACTCCACTTCAGGATCGTTCAAATGTCAATTCTGAACACGGGGAATTAGAAACTGACACTGTTGCCGATTTGCTAATTCATTCTAAGCTTAATGAGGTTTAAAATTTCAAATTTAACTTAAAAACTAATCCTTTGGGCACGTTAAAGCAACTAGTTGACTGAATCTTAAAGCCAGTCTGCCAGTGTTTAGAGGGTTTAATTGTTAAACAAGTCACTAAATTGTAGTATAGTGCAAAGTTTGTATTAAATTTAATTTAGTTGAACTGCATACTCTGTACATTAATAATTTTCGCTTGGCTCAGTTAAGGTTGACGTTTTTTTAGCCAAGTCGATTCTGAACCTGTTTCTTGTTACTAGAGTGTATGCGAAGAAGAGTCATATTGTGGTCATGTCAAGCCCTGCATTCCTGATTATGAGGCAAACACTGCAGAATGCGGCTGCGCTCCCGGATATGGCGGAGTAAAATGCAGTGAGTTTCGAAACAAACTTTTACTTACTTAAATTAAACAAATAGAAAGGTGTAAAGCATGCATAGAATAAAATAGGGCCGTAGTAAACATTTCCCCCACCCAGTTTTTGTGGCTACCATTTATACCACTGCTTTACAGAAATTAGTAGTTATCAACGATGACAGCGTAAATGACTGGTTCATTAAGTCCACTCTCATATTTTCACCTACTCCCGGCGAAAATACTGAGAAAGTCAACAAAATTCCATATTCGAGATCAGTAGTCCTTCTATATGGCCGAAGACGTTTTCAAAACAGTTTGTTTTTGGATTTTTTATTGGGCAAAGAGGCAAAAAAAAAAAGATAGCGGTAAAAAACAGCTGGAGGAGAGACACAGAGACATAGATGAACTAGAAACTTCCAATGACTCGACATGTTCACAGATGTGAGTAGATCTTTCGCAATTGGCGCTCAGTAGTTAAATTGATGGTCTATGCTCCGTTTGAGCTGAGGGCCTAAGTAGCCAAATGAATAAAATCGCCAACAGAACTGAAAACGTTGAGTTGAGTGTTTCGGTTTCTATGAGTTAATCGGCGGTGATTTTACTCGATTTGATTGCCGTAAGGCGCTGGCACCCCCGCGTCATCTTTAACACATGATTCCTTAAGTCATCCCAGAACTTATTCTGATCAAAAAAATTGCAACAAAGATCTTTTACTGTAATGTTACATTATTTGACAATTTGGCAGTTCGACATGACTAGAAATTTCGTCCACCGGGGAAAAGTTCTGGGGGTACCTGGCAATTTTTTACTTTGACTTAATTTTCTCCGTTTCCTTCACCGTTGAAATAACACGTCTGATTCATCTTTTCAAGTTTAGCAAAAAAGTCGTCTACATAAAGACAAAAAAGGCTAAAGTTTTATAAAAATTAAAGTCAAACTGTTTCAGTTGGTGACTTTTAAGTCAGAAAGGTTCGTAGC
>JAOBAT010142296.1:0-11455 GCA_026413305.1 Hydrozoanthus tunicans
CCCATATCTCAGCCGCTTTTAAACTGATTTTCAAGAAATTTAAAATTTAAGCCTCTTTTCAGACGTTCTACACAAATTCCGAATCAAAATGTAATAAATAAAAATTGATAATATTTGTGACATCACACTTTGGTACTCTATAGCTAAGGTCAGCCAACAAGAAAAGACAAACAAAGACAAGAAGTTACTAACAGTAATTATTGTTTGTACAAGTGTGCCCCTATATTAATTTTGGTTTATTATTCTGTAGGTAAATGCATACAATTAATCTAAGAAAATTTTTACTCTGATATTTCAGCTACAGTTCCAGCAAACTTGTACAAGCATATGATGAAGACTTTGATCAACCAGGAGTTTTTGTTTATTTGGTTCACTTGCTATTTTTGACACTTTTTGGACTCACAAGCATGCATGTACAGGTGAGCTGACGATGGTTTCTGCTATGTTTCTGTGCATGCGTCACTGCTGCAAGAAACTTATACTGATTTTAATTGATTAACTTTCTCTTTCAAAAGAAACCTATCTAGACAATTTTATAACATAACCACTACCAGAGACACAATTCCCCACCTTCTTCCCCCCCTCCTCCTGACAACCATCAATAATAACTAGGATAGAGTGGAGTAATGGTACAGGGCAGAAAAATCTTCCAAACTTAATAATAGTACAGGGTAAAATAATAAACTAAGTAAAGAATGGAAAAATCCTAAAAATTCAGTAATAGTATATAATTTACTTGCTAGTTCATGTAATTTGGCACAGACGGTTACTCTCATATTCTTCTTATACTTCTTGTTCTTCATGACCACTTACCTGTACTGTGTGCGTCCGTGTCTGTTATTTCTCCTGAACGTTTCAGCAACTGTAGTGCCCTCTTCATACAGATGTCGAAATCGTTGGTGTGTTGTCAGTTTATCTTGAATGTTTTTCTCTGTACTTGTGGGATGTGAGTTTTGTCTTCTTCTTTTTTTTCCTTTTCTTTATCTTGTCAATTTGATCTATCTGGTCGTTTTGGCCTCTCCTGATCTCAATTCTAGGGACCACACCCTGTCTGAACACTGATTTTGAGTTCATAATTCTGCAGTTGGTGTCCCTGAGACTTCTGTTGATCCTAACACCTTCGTGTACCTATTGTGTAAGGGTGTCTGGGAAAACCTTAGTGGCTCATAGATATACTTTTGTTTTTCGGCACACAGTACGGGTAAGTGAAGATCAAGAAGTATTAGAAGAATAGAATATAATTATTGGTATCAGTATGGTAAAGTCCAATATAAAATGCCCTCTACTATATCAAAAAAGGCGCTCTTGCATTCTGCTAGAGTCTGGCATACCCACACAGATAAGACTGTTGACAGTTGAAAAGTAAAGTCATTATATTTAATTTGTTAGGAATAACTGCTAATAAAGTGGCAAGCTGACACAACAAGAGTGGATAACATTGAAAACTAATAATCATACAGTCCTGAATTTAGCTGTATAGATCGGATTTTTTTCTCAAAAGCAATAATTGTATATGACTTTGCATAAATATTAGGTTATTGATTAGTACCACAACCTTCTTCAGAAGCACTTTTTTGGAACCCTCCATCCAACTTAATCACAAGAAGCACAGTTTGGTGACCCTAAATCCCATTATCACACTCTGAGACACATTTTTGTGGCACTGCAGGCACAAACTCAGAACCCCTCCCCCCTCCTCCAATGCCAAATCTAGAGTTTATACTCTTGTCGACACCAACACAAGAGACATTTTTCGGAATTCCCTTTCCCTCCCCCATCGCTGCCCCCACAACCAATGACACACTTAAGACTAATCTTTGAATCATCTTCTCTTAATTATAAATGAAAATTTGAGAATAATAATTGAACAAAATAAGGGATAAGAAAGCAAAGGAGTGATAGTGTGTATCATCAGTTTTATGGTGATGATGATGATGATGCTAAAGGTGATGATGATGATGATGACATTACCTTCAACAGGTGACGACCAGGTTTATCTGCTCCTCCAGTCCAGTAGTATACTGGTACAGTGCACATGTGCTACTTCAAGAAAAGAAAACTCAACCAACTGGCCCTATAACTGCCTCCACTCTCATTGTTGGGTTCTTTGTTCTTTATTATTTTGTTGGAATTTGTTTGCACTGTAATTTTTATCCTTGGACTTAAAAATGAATTGATTGTTGTTAACAGATTTTTTTGTCTGTAATACATTTTGTTCTTGTGTCTGTTAACTTTGTGTGGAAGTCTTTTAAAAGCGTACTTAATGAAATCAGGGTTTCAGATAAGGGCAGGCAAATGGTAAATTCGACTTTTAGGGAATAGTCTCCATAGCTTTATGCACCTAGGTTGAAAGTCAGACAAATTGTAATTAAATATCAAAGTGCATGCTGTTTGCAATTTGTTCATGTATTGACAAAGTAAAAATTAACCAGGACTTTCTAAAGTGACAATTTTTTTAGCTGCCTCTTCAATTTTTTGGACATACTCCTAAAAAGTTAATCCAAACCCTGTGTAAAACCGCCTCCTGGTTAGCCTAGTTGGTAAGGCGCCAGTCTATTGTGCAGGAGGCCCGGGTTCGATTCCCAGTGCTGGACCTTCACTCAGGGTCTTAAAATAGAATGTGGAGAAGGTGCTGCCTTTGCTCTAACATCAGCAAACGGTTAGACCTCTGCATCTTCACAGATAAGGACATTAAACCATAGGCCCAGTCTCTCAATCTCTTGGTTTGCCTAGTTAGTAAGGCACCAGTCTTTCATGCAAGAAGCCCAGGTTTGAATCCTGGTGCCAGACCTTCACTCAGGCTATTAAAATAGATGAAAAGGCACTGCCTTTGCCCTATACTAACATCTGCAATTAATGGTTAGACCTTCACACCTTCTCAGATAAGGGTGTAGTGCCAGTCTCTCAATATCCTAAATGGGGACTTAAAAGAACCCACCACCATTGTGTTGAAAAAGAGTAGAGTGATGCGGTGTCGGGGTCTGTCTACTACTAACTGAGGGCAACTCTTAATGAATATAATTGTGAGCCATATATACCAGACTTTCTAAGACCCTTAATACTAAAGTCAACTGTAATTCATTGTTAGGCACCTTTTTATTGTTAGCTATAGGCACCTTTGATTGTTATACATATGGAAGAAGGCGCTGTATGATTGCTAAAACATGACATGTAATTATTTGTTACTTAACTATAATAGCTGACAGTTGTTATAAAAGAAACCAACCACCCTGTGGTCTAGTTAGTAAATTGCACTGTCAGTCCTAGTCAAACTGGTTTGTGCTCATGTATGGAAGCTCAATAAACTTGATGAATTATGCTCTGAGTTAACTGCTACAATATGCATTTTAGTAACATGCGTAGTGGCTGTTTTTAGAGGAGGGGCAAAGTGTCAATCAGTCAGACTGCCATGTTAGATGTGTGAGCAAAAGAAAGACAAGGCCTTTCTTCGCTCACACAATCAAGTCTCATGGCGGCTCGCTTGATTGATGCTAGGTCTTTCCCCTAACAAACAACTACTACACAGGCTAGCATTTTAGTTACATCAGCATTACAGCTGGTTAGTCTTAATTAATATTATTGACAACTGCACATAGATAATGCCATTTATTATTAAGAGGGGGGAGAGAGGGCAGGGGCAAGCAGACAAGACAAAAAAAAATTCTGCAACCTGATTGCTTTCGCGAGTGGCTTGAGTTTTCCAATCTTCAATCTGAACATCTTTTTCAAAGAACAACTTTAAAAAAGAGGGGGGGGGAAGGGAAATAAAAAATATAAATGCTCACCGGGAGATCTGTTTTGAGAAAACTTTGCCCTTGGTCTACTTTCTCTCAGGTGCCCGAGACACTTAACACTTTTTAAATTTTTTCTCAAACACCCCCCCCCCCTACGTATGGCTTATTAGTACCCCCATTTATTAATTTTCAAAGTTCAGGTACGATCATCAAATGGCACAATTTCAAGATTTAAATTTAATTGATCAGTGCAAGGGTTTATTAACGTCTTTTTCTTCTTTTTCCGGACAATTTTATGTCACGTCCGAAAAAAGAAGAAAACGACGTTAATGAACCCTTGATCAGTGTTATGTTCGGTGTTTGTCTTTCACTGTCTTTGTTTGGATTACAACATGGGCAGCAAGAATCGAGAGTTCAGAGTTCAATTAATTAATTCATATCTTTGCCTGTCTTTGTTGTCCTGCCGCATATAATCTCTGCATTTATTCAATCAGCTCGCCTGCAATTTGGCTCTTCCCCCCCTCCCTCCCCCTCGTTTACTAAATTTTTAAGAAATTTTGTAATTAATGAATCAAAAACTTGCTTGAGTTTTCAGTGAGTTTTATACCTGTTGCGGAGTGACTATCTGACTATATAATGTAAAACAATGGGTACTGAACCAGGAAAAAGTTTTGATATTCATCACCGGCGTTGAAAAAAATAGTTGTAACTATTTTTAGTGACACAATGGCTAATAAAAATATAATTTTTTTTTTAAATTTTAAAAAACTTCGTCCTCATCAACTTCGGTTTCTGACAGATTCGGAATAGGTTTTGAACGGACTGACAAGCCAAAGTTTCGCTGCGTTTTTGCGCTTGCTGTCTAATAGTCGGATTTCATGTGGTGTAATGTTTACGATTGAACCTTTTCTAATCTAAACACCTTCGGAACCTCAAACAAATGAACCTTTGTTTCAAACGACCAATCAAACAACAGTCAATAATAATAATAATAATAATAATAATAATCTTTATCGAGGAGATCAATTTCACTGGTGAGTGATTTACAAAAGAGTCCTCAAAAATTAAAATAAAATAAAAAGGAAAAATATAGACTAAAATATGAGTATATAAAAATTAGACTAAAGACTAATTACATTTCTTAACGCTCTTTTAAAACTAGCTAATGATGGACTTTGTCTGATTGAAAGGTGTAATTTATTCCAATCGTTTGAGGCAAAATTTGTCGAAGACCAATGCCCCCAATTCCTACTAGATGCACTGTTACGGATATTGTTTTTACATCTTGTATTATAATCAGGATTATCTTTATTGAATTGTATATTAAAACTATGTGAAAATAAATTATTTAAACATTTATAAATAAAAGTTGCCCTATGCTCAGCCCTACGTCGTGCGAGAGTCTTCCATTTCAGTTTATCTAGGGCTTCACTAGCAGATGCTCTAATAGGCAAATCTAAAATCATTAATAACAATGACTGAAATTCGCCAATGGCTATAGACAGCTACACGGACTTATAATTGTTTGCTCGCTACAGTGAACTATCTTAAAGTTGATAGGAGTTTAACAGAATGAAGCGTTCAAATAAATAATATCCTAGTTACCTTAAGAACTAAAATTGAGTTTAAGCTTATCAATTAAACGTGGCAAAAATTTTTTTAGTAGTTTATTCTTTTAAGAAGAAAAAATCTAAGTTTTTAAGAGAGAAAAATGGTTTTTCATCAAGCTTTCGCGTGGACGAAACATGATAAAAAAGATAAAATACGGTTTTAACGCGTCAAAAAGCTTAAAGATACATTTACGTTCGCCTTCTCTTATGGAAGGTAAAACATTTTTTACATTAATTTTTTATCAGGTTTTTCATGCTTGAGTTAGGCGGTTTTCATTTTCAAGTAATCGATTGATCACGTGGCGAAAGCGTCGGTTGAATTCCATCAGAACACATTTCAATATTTCATTGATTATTTGGTAAAACCTATTATCGTTTCATAATTAGAACTCTCGTATTATCATATTTTTCTTTTAGTAAGATAATAGACGTCGGTATTTTTGGGAAGTGCAACAAAAGCAGTTTGAATGAAAACATACTTTCGAGAAAGACGGCAAAGATAAAAAAATGAATGTGCCTTTAGTTTTATTGCGGAACTAACTACATAACTTCTCGACCCGCGAAAATTTAAACAGTTCAACCGTTTGCATCAGTTCCATAAGTGCTTGCATAGATTGGCCGATTAAGGAAACTTATTGGTTTCAATACGAAGTCAAAATGCTAGGAAATACGTTTATAGAAAACAGCGAGTCGCGATACACTCTTGCACCTAGTAAAGACCCGATTCGTCAAGCAAAGTTGAGGGGGTGTTCAACCTTTTTCATCAAAGATATCGTAAATGACCAAATTCAGCAAGGTTCGTCATCGTCCGGGGCAGAATTCAAAACGCCAGTGTGTGAAGAAGAGTCGACAGGAAAACGCATGGATCCGGACGAAATAGTTTTAAACAACACGCGATCTGCTGTCGTGGATGAATTAAACGTATTGAATATGCCGACAAAGATGCTGACAGAAAATGCAAAGCAATCCGGCCTGGCTTATGTTGAAGCTGTTGAGAATTCGTTGAATGTAGACAACGATCAATCTTTGGTACATTTTAAGCAGCAGTATAACGAAGGTTTTTTACGAAAGTCGATTGATGAGAGAAACAATAAGAAGCTGTTTAACTCGGCTTGTGATTACAGCGCTGTAGCTTCATTTGACGACGGGAGAGACAGAAAATCTCACGGCCAGTTTAACGAGTTCTCCCAGGGAGAAATAGTTCCAAAATTTGAAAAATACAGAGAAGAAGTTAAAGATTTGCCTTCAAAAACAGAAATTCAAGAAGGAACTGACTGGCAACGAAAGAACACGCACTTTCGCTACGCGAAAACTCACAGAAGGTCATCTTTGCAGCCTCCATCTATGGCACACGCTCAACCAGAAATGCCATCAAGGTCGCACGTTTTTGTGAAAGAAGAACCAGGATTATCGCAATACTATGATGAATTTTGTATCGTGCAGCAAAAGCAAGAGATGTCCGACAGTTCAGTTAAAACATTTTGCGGTGCAAATTCGTCTCCTGTAGTTCTTAACTCAAACTCAACTGACTCAAGTCAATTCAACAAAACTTCAAGTTCAGACCAAATGGCTGGGACAGGTACCAACTTCCAAGAAATTGAAGGTTAGTTGTCTTTCATTGTTGACACCCAGTTTTTTTATAATCTTTGGGTTCCATACTGAGGGAACTAACCAATAATTGAGCGTTTCTACAAAGCCCTTTTCAAATTTGCAAAGCGACACCAGACGAATGAAACGATCTGCGCAAAAACCACAAAATCTTGACTTGCGTTTCGTGCATACCTTATTTACTTGATTAAGCGCAGCGGCGCTTTTTAATTTTCGGAATTTTTGATACGGCGCTTATTTGAAACACGAGCTTTTACAATGAGGTGATAATTTTTCTCCTGTAATTTAGTTTGCAAATCAGTACATAGACATCAATGAAACAGAAAAACACTGCAATAGATTCCCTGTTGTCATTTTCTTTTGTATCCGTCAGTTAAGGTATTTTTTAGGGTTTAACGGTGAAGCCTTTGGACTGCTTGCAGTCCCGTGTTTTAGCAAACATGCGAACTGAACAAGAATTTAAGACAAAAGTCCTTCGGCAAACGTCCAATTACCTGCGCGCCTTTTATACTGCATATCACGTTCGACACGACAAGAGGGGACTTAGCGCCGACCCGCTAGCTACCAAGGGAAATTTTTCAGATTTCAATTGGTATTTTTTAGGGTAATTTTAAGACCGAGAGGTATTTTTTAGAGTGGAAATTTTTATCCCTTGGTATTTTGAACTTTTCCGACGGTCTTCCCTTTCCTTTTGATCCCGGGGTAACCCCCCCTCCGTCCCGATACCCCCTCCTCCCCCCCTACCCCGGGTCCCTACTCTGATCAAGACTGTGGTGCAAGTTGTAGTCTCTACCGACGGAAACTGCAGTCAAGACTAGAATAGGGACACCAGAGCTAACCCCAAGTAACAGCCCGTTGCTACAGATCGAAACATGTCGAACGCATGCGCACTTCATTTATCTGCATGTGAATACTTCCAGTTTTACAAGTGTCTAGAAACAGTCTATGCGGTCTGCAATCACGTGTTCCACTGCGTGAGTTAAAAAACAGACCGAATTCCTTAGAGTTTTACTTTGTAACATTTCATTTCAGTGGCGATCCCTGTGTAACATTGAACAAATTTCAAGCAAAGTAGAGATTTCGAGCTCTGCCGCAAACGTCGAGAATGCAAGCCGTTTAGGGAGAAAATCCGGGACGGAGAAAAAGTAAAAATACGGGACCTTTAGACGTGACAAAAGAGATGACGAATTTTTAAGAACTAGCCGTAAATTGCCGAAACTTTCATTTTCTAATGGACCATTTGCTACGAACGATCTCAATCTAATGAAAGATCTCCCAGGTAGGTAAAGCGATGAAACTCGAATAAGAAAGACACCCTTTTCTCAATTATCGCGAAACAACATTTTTCTTTTTTCTTTAAAACGTTTTCCTTGTAAAAAAAAATTTCCACACTCCCGTTGTGTGTGTACTTAAATGTGGGGGTTGGGTAGGGGGTTGATAGTCCGTCTGTGTTTGTTTATTTATTAATGTGTATATATTTTCTTTTTTGTAGTTTATTCTTCTTGTATTAGTAAGTGATCCGCCTCGATTGGCTTAGCTATTTGCGGATCAGTCCTATAAAACAAATGTAAAACTTTGCCTTTAAATAAAATAAAGTGAACTTAAAAGTCTTTCTTAAATTGTATCTTATCTATTATCCAGGTGACGTTGGCGAGGCTGCCCAGCCGTCTCCTAGTTCTATTCCCCGTAAAGTCAAGAACCGCTCTTCGTTTTCCGTGGAACAAATTTGTACGTTGGAAATGACATTCGAGAGGCAAAAATACTTGGGCACAAAGGTAGAATGAATTGTCGGGTAAACCAACGTATTTAGAAAAATCAGCGGTGTTGCACGTACGTGCACATGGTATAGAGACATTCGAGCCTGTTGTTCACCTCCCCCCCCCTCCCCCCAAATACCACAACCGCAAAGGGTCCACTTTTTAACTTGAACGCTTCTGTTAAACTTCTATCAACTTTAAGATAGTTCACTGTAGCAAGCAAATAAGTATATTTTCATGTAGCTGTCTTTAGCCATAGGCGGATTTCAGTCATTGTTATTAATGATTTGACTGTTGAATGATCGTATGAAACAAAAAATTCGGCGCTCGTTCGGTCCGCCTCCTCGTTCAATTAATCGCACCCTCCCGCAAAATATCAATTTGTAGGACTCAAAGTGCCTACGTTTTAACGTCTTTATCCGAGAAGACGCCGCCTGGTTAGCCCAGTTGGTAAGGCGCCAGTCTTTCGTGCGGGAGGCCCGGGTTCGATTCCCGGTGCCGGACCTTCACTCAAGGTCTTAAAGCAACTGAGGAGAAGGTGCCGCCTTTGCTCTAACATCTGCAAACGGTTAGATCTTTGCGTCTTCTCGGATAAGGACGTTAAACCGTAGGCCCAGTCTCTCGATCTTTTATCGGGGGACTTAAAAGAACCCACATCACTTGTCGACAAAGAGTAGGGTGATCCCGGTGTTGTGGTCTGTCTGTTTGACCTGTCTTCTACTAACTGAGGGCAACTCTTATTGAACATTACTGTGAGCAGTATATAGCGGACTATCTAAGACCCTCAATACCAGAGTCATCTGTAAATCATTGTTAAGCGCCTTAGCTTTGATCATATCCACATGAAAAAGAGCGCTATATAAATGCTAAACATTAAGACGCGACAACCTAACCGTTTGCAGATGTTAGAGCAAAGGCAACACCTTCATTTCTACTCAGACGGGTCCGGCACCGGGATTCGAACCCGGGCCTCCCGCACGGCAGACTGGCGCCTTACTAACTAGGCTAACAAGGCAGCGGCTAGATCTATACAAATAATAAATTTTCTTTAAAAATTTAGGGAGGTAATCGAAAAAACATTGTTAAGTCGTTTTTTTTTCTCGAACACCCTTTTTTTATTAAGTACTTATGATGTAACAACAGTGTTCACTCCGGATAAACTTCTGTTTGACCTTAAAAGGAGCGAGAGCAGTTGGCGCAAAGACTTGGGCTGAGTGACACACAGGTCAAAACGTGGTTCCAGAACAGACGAATGAAAATGAAGCGAAAAAGCACTGAAGTTGCTAGAAAGAACACACAGCTTGCCTACCTCAACACTGTAGCAAGCAGTATCCGCCCTTCCCCCGCTTACTACAACAACTACCAATTGGGCCACACGTCTACTTCATTATTAGGAGCCTTTGATTCCTCATATTTGATACCATCTCATCCCCTAGGTGTCTCCTTTACGCACTCACCGGTTACGAACCCGCACTATGGCTTTCCACGGATGACAAATTCAGCAAACTATCGTCCCCCTTCTTTACCTTCTTTATACGGACGTATTTCCCCTCCCATTTGCGACATGGCCTCACCGCCTTTGTACTCAGGCCCTCGTTCACCCTATCAGAACAGCGCGTTTTCTCAGTATGCAAAGAGTTCTATTTCCTCTTTCCCCAACAAAATATGATATCAGATAAATTATGTAAATCTAGTATTTAGTTTTGAATGATTAGAAGCGAAAGAAAAGAAGCTTTTCGATGATCAAACACAAAGCTTTAGAGAACTCAAATTACTTATTTATGAACGTTTATGAAACTAATTATGATAAGTTTACCGTAATATCATTTGCATGCGTTTTCAGTAATCGAGTGTATTCTAAAACCCCGGGAGGGGGAGATGACTTCCAAATTTTTGGAGCGGGGATGTTCGTCCTGCCTCTTAGGAGAAAAACTTCAAGGATTTGCAAACTTGTACCGCTTAGGGTAGCTGTTAGTGCTTCCCCAGTATCAGACAAACAAGTGACATAAAACTGCGCAAGTTCAAGCGGGAGTTCAAGATGCGTGATATAACTCTAATTTGTCGGTTAACTATTTGTCAGTATAGTTGTTACTTCGGAGCCTAAATGAAAAAAAACATTTTTTTGGATAGATTCCCGCGCTCAAAAAGTTTGAAGTCCCTCCCCCGGCCCCGGGCTAAAAATGGAGTCGAGAAATTAGCTCTGCCGCGAATGACGCAGTCCGTTTACTTTTGAACTTACTTCAATAGATCGTCCATTGTCTAGTTGTTAGAAAAATCTTGGCTTTTTGAGGGAAAAGACACAATTCTAAGCACCTGCGCCTCTCTCATTTAACATGCCCTCTTTAGTAATTGAAGCACAGCACTTTAATGTTGTGGCAATTCCTGCATAACTTTTTTTCCGCGGATGTCCTAAAGGTTTCCTTCAGGCCATTTTGCATTTTCCCCAATTTTGTTAGTTTTATTCACCAAGGATTGTTCTCAGCTTCTTTGTTTGCCCATGGTACAAACCAGCTGTTAAAGTCCCTATCAAGCTTAATTTTTTATTTTTTTGATTAAAACTGTTGACATCTGTGAACTGAAAATTCCAATAACCAAAGAAAATTTCCACGCCTAAGTATGTTTTTAATATAAAAAGATCGGAATGTAAATTTTGACCGAGCAGGCCGGGTACTGGTAACCTGTGACGTAGCAGCAGTGAGTTATGTGGTTTTTGCTTAGAAATATTCATTTCTGTTAAAAAATGTCA
>JAOBAT010142307.1:0-11453 GCA_026413305.1 Hydrozoanthus tunicans
CGCGAAGGTCTAACCGTTTGCAGGTGTTAGAGCAAAGGCAGCACCTTCTCCTCAGTTATTTTAAGACCCTGAGTGAAGGTCCGGCACCGGGAATCGAACCTGGGCCTCCCGAACGACAGACTGGCGTCTTACCAACTTGACTAACCAGGCGGCCATGTTGTTGCTTTTTTAAAGCAATAAAACTCATTCTTTTGTTTTAAAAAACAAAAGAAGTTATCAAAATTATTTTGTTTAAGGGAACCAACACAGCCGCTTTGACGGCAACCCGGCAATAGACCTTTCCAGCATTTTCACATCCCACTGTTTTGGTTGTACGAGTAGCAGTGTTCTTTACCCTACTTCGTGAAGACGTCACTTTTTAAATCTGTGTCACCTTGACTCGGAATTTAGTGTACTAAAAAGGCAGAGATTTTATTGTTTTTAGAAACTGGTAAAAATTTGCGTTTCGTTCAAACCAAAATAGTTTCAGAAATATTCAATTTAAGGTACGTGCTTTTAGAAAAGAAAACAAAAAAGAACTTAGGTTATGGGCACTTTAAAGCAAAAAAACTCATAAACGAGAGTTAAGAAACGGTTTTTGCTACTAAGAAACCATTGTAGAAAAAGTGGCAGTCTTTGAAAACTCACCAGTGCACGTGTTGTGGTGCCTTAGGTATCTCGTAGAACTGGGCACCAGTGGAGATCCAGCCTGGGAATGCATATCCAACCAACACGATTGGATTATCAAGCTTTTGACAAGCTGCAACGAGGACCATGTATCTAAAGGTAAGACCTATTTCGCCTATAGAAAGGAGGTATGTGAGTACCCGGTTTTTTGACAAGAGAGGCGGTTACATTAAAGAATAAACACGAGGATTTGATATGTACATGTCCAGGGTTCGTCCGGGTCCTTAAAAACATTAAAAGTCCTTAATTTTTACTTTCCAAAATTTGAGGCCTCAAAAGTCCTTAAATTTTACGAAAATCAGTCATGGTCCTTAAAAAGTCCTTAAATTTTTTGCTTCGGTAAATCTCAACAATGCCCGGGAAATGCATTTTACAAGAATCTTGGCTCGAAAGGGCAGAGTTTACTGGATGGCTTCAAGCAGTACCTGGAGATCCGTACAGCGCTTCGTGCAGTCTTTGTCACAATATCGTAAAAAGTCGTGTTTTAGGTCAGTTCTGGTGGTTGATGTCCCACGGCTTGGGTCCTCAAAAACCAATCATCTTACCTTAAAAAGACCTGAAAAAGTTCTTAAATTTTGCTTTGAGAAAAGCGGACGAACCCTGATGTCCTTACATTGGCAAATTCACTAGTGAGAAAGTTAAATTCGTAAAAGCTGTTTGCTGGCAATCGCAGACCATCATGGTTGTTTGTAAGCGCTGCTTTCGATATTATTTAAGTTGGTGGTGCCCGTTTCAAGAAAAACAAACTTGATACAATTGTAGTTTTAAGCATAATTTCTCGAAAGTCGTAACGACAGTGCTAAGCAAAACCACGATCGTAATGACTACTAGCTATGATTATGACATTTCCTGCAAACTTTATCTCTTTCAGATGCCGCTCCTCTTCTTCAGGTAGAATATCTCTCAGGTGATCTTGAAGGTCGTGCCCGGGCCCCTTCGCCGTCTCTGACATCAGGTATATTCATATGGTAGAAGAATCAAAGTGCTTCCCATCATAGACGAAGTGTATCATGTGTAGTTTGCAATGAAATCCCGAAATGAAAAACGCATGACTCGCAGAGTGAAGAGTTCGTTACTTGGTATTACCTTGTTCAAAGTTTCTTGTATAAAAACATCAGAAGTCCAGGAACTGAAAAAAAAGGTTTTGTATTTCGGTCACAGAGCAGCCGTTGTGGAGTTCGACACCAATTTGTTCAATTCAACTGTTCCTGTCTGTTCTGTTCCTGTCTGTTTTTGGCTCCTTTTTGTTTTCAAAAATCAGATTTTTTTTGGTTTTCTTGTACTTACCTTTGGTAAAGAACAGCAATTCAGAGTTGACCTCTAACGATGATCACGTTGGCCGAAACATGTGTTGGTTCCAAAAATTCTTAGACTTTGAAATTTGTTATTGTTAGATGAAAACTATAGAGCTTTTTCATAAATGCTGGCGGTTTTCATACTATTTTATGTGAATTCAGAATAACCTATCTAACCTCGTTCTTGGGTTAAACTTTCAAAAAAATATGTTATCCAAAGCAAGGATAGACGTCGCCGCAATTTAAGAAAAAGGTCTGTGGGGTAGCTGTTACATTTACCTTTTCGATACGACTGCTCACGGTGTTTGAAAGACTGAAACATGTTGCCCTGTTCTCGTTTATGCGTTGTTTTTGGACAAAAATCGTTTACAGGTTTATACATTGTAACAAGCCATGACATTCTGGAGCAGTCGTACTTCGTTTCAGGATTCTTGGTTGTTCTTCAACTGGTTAGCAGTACAGCAGTTGCAGTAGTGATCCACCCGTCTGTAGTTGCATGCATACAGACTAGATTTCAAATGTTGTGACTAATCATACGCTTGTTATGTGTTGTTATTCCCACCAAACACGTTAGGAGGTCACAGGGATGAATCAAGGAGTTATCCCGGTCTGTTTTCTCCGCCACCCTTTAGGAGTCTGTCATTGGATAGACAAGGTGATTGATCAAACCTACCTAAGCATGCTGCTGCAAAAAATAAATGAATAAAATAAATGAATAAAATAAAAGACCTTTTTCACATTCAAGGTACCGCTGAAAAAAAAACAATTGACTGTAGGTGCACTTGCACAGCCTTAAGGTGTTGTTCAAAACTCACGCATTGTTTCATTTTGAAATTCAGTTCCTCATCAATATCATTTTATTTAAGTCAGGAGTTTTTCCATTTTTCAAGGAGTCACTGACTCTTCATGATCTGGCGCGCCCTTTCCAAGTAACTCAATCACTTGCGTCCTCAATGCTTAAACCAACCCTACGACATTCTCTCTCTATCTTCTTTTCCAACTCATCTTCGGTTTTCCTCTTCCTCTCCTACCTTCAATCTTAAAATACCATGCCTGTTTTACACACTCAATACATGACCCAACCGTCTCAAACATCCTTGTCTAGCAACTTCATATATTGTATCCTTCAGTCTTAATCTTTTCATCAACTCTCTTGTGTTTATACTATCAGCCAACTTCACACTATACATCTTTCGAGCTAACGTCTTTCCATTTCTCAAAATATCTTCTTCAATGGCTCTTACCACCCATGTTTCCGTTCCGTATGTCATGACAGGTCTTACACCTGTCCTGTAGATTCTTCCTTTAAGGTTTCAAGGGTACCCTTCCCACACATTAAAGAAGACATAGTATTAAACGCCTTTAATCTCAGAACTATTCTCCTTGGCACAGCCAGTTCACTACCCCCACCACTATTCATGGTGTCCCCCATAGTACAGAAATTATCCACCCTCTCTAGCTCGCTCAGGATGTCAACTGTTAGTGGGTCTTGTTCCTCTTTTTCAGCGATTCGTCCAGTGTAAGCTATACCAATGAATTTTCCTTTCATTTTTTTCTGTCACTCTCTTGCTTTAGCACATTGTGCATGGAGTAGTTTCTGACAACTACTCCACGCTGGATTTTATGAATGTTTCGCTTCAGTTCGGGACTAAGGCTATGGACGGCGCCCACATGTTGAAGATGAAAAGACGCGTGTATCATTATATCAAACATGGCAGCTAACGGCGCTGTGTGTAGCTTTGGCAAATAGGCTTCGATCAATCTTATTGCGGTTGGCCAACGGACCCGCTAGAAACAGAAATTTTATCGAACGATGTTATTTTATCACTTTTTTGTTTTGTTTTGATTATTTGTTTTTAGGTAAGGGAACACACACGTCTCCACAACGTGTTCTGTTTGTTGAGGAATTGTCTGAAATTCTTACCGAAACACTACCAGATTTGTGGCAACTTGGACAAGATTATTTCTCAGGAGCCATAATGGAAGAGGTGACATCCTTATCAACTAACAATTTACTCTGTTTTACCGAAAAAGGGTAACCCATGCACTTTTTAGCACATTTTCCGGTAGAAGCCATCGGTTGTATTTGTTACGTGTTTGTTATATTGAGGCAATTAAATGATAAGGTGGGAATGTTTTGCGCCCAAACACAACATGTACGAAAAAACCAAAAGAATTTTTCATGTCAGCCCTTTGCAATATGACATAGTTTTATGTCACGTGCTTAGCGACAAGACATTTTTTCTTGCTTTCTGGATGAAGCTACTATGATAGTAAAAGTTATTCTTAAAGTTAAATACTATTGTTTCCAAATAAATACAATGTTTAGAGCGTGACTGCAGTCATTCTGAACTGAAGACCGAAGTTACAGTCGAAAACTACAAACATTGTATGTACTGTGTAACAAAATATTTAACTTTAAGAATAATTATAAGATATCACAAGTATAGATAAATCTTCATACTATTGTAGTAGGTTCACACTCTTCATACTATTATGTTGTTGTAGGTTCATCCAGTAAGCAAGAACAAGTGACATAAACAGAAAAATAAAAGATTAAAATCTCTGATGATGCTGTTGAGCGACGAAAGCTCTTTTTTTAAATAATTTTACAGCAATAGCTTTTAATCGTGTAATTTATGTTCATATACCATGCTGCTAAAGGACAATTTTAATAGGTTAGTCAAGTGACATAAGTTTATATCCTATACCAAAGGGTACACATGGTATGTTCTTCAGGTTTTTTGTACATGTTGCATTTTGGCGCGAATTTTTCCCGCCGTGCGAAGAAGAGCAGCGTGTAACTAGTTCATGAAACCAAGAAAGTTGCCTTTGGAATGTTGTAGTAGGTCATCTAAAAAAGCAAGAGTGAACGAGTTGTCTCTGAGCAAGTGACATATGTCATATATTGTAGCAAAGTTCTTTAGGTTTTTTTTCTACATGTTACGTTTTGGCGCGAATTTTTACCCCTTTCGAAGGAGGGCAGCGTGCTGCCATTGCACTGACCCAATAAAGGTGGCGGCTTTACGCTTTACCATAATCCTCTTTTTCCTTACACCAACAAAAGGGGCTGTGACCGTTTTGACGATACGAAACTAAGCGAAAGGACAAGGTCGTTATGTTGGTTTTCAAAATCATACTGTAGTTGTTCTATCTCAATTTTTAAACCAATTCCTTTCTTATCTGTTTTGTTATTGTGTGGACGCTTGCATTTGCAACCCTTGACTTGGCTCTTTTCTCCAATGGTACAAAGTTACTTTTTTCCTTTAATGTGAAGAGAACTCAAATGTAGATAATGCTTATGAATGAGACTAACTGTTATAACTATTGATATGCGCTCTTAGCTCAGCCAGTTCACAATCATGTTTAGTCATTTACCGGGTTTTATTTCTGTTTTACGATAGGAATCCAGCAGTCCTCAAAGGCACCAATTACAAGCTTCTGGAAAGCGATCAAAGTTTGAGGTTTGCATAAATAGTTACTCATTATTGCAATCTGATGGATGTAGTTGGTCACACCAAGAACATGTATTCAGTTGATATTTAGCCTGAAATTATTTGTAGTTTCGGAAAGTGGTAAAAACACCGTACAGTCTGAATGAAAAAGAAAAAGTTCAACTCACCTGTGAAACCGGGATTCGAACCAAGTCCCTAATGGTGGAAGGCAAAAGTGAATTCCGTTTCTTAACCAGTCACCTTTATTTAAGTACAAACCAAACATTTTGTTAAAACAAAGTTGAAGTCTTTTGGTGCAATACTTTTTAAGTGAAAGAATGGAGTTAAATTTGTTTAGTACAACAACAGAACAATGAACTTAGAGTTAAACTTCCCTTCGCTATTATTTATTCCTTACTGATCCTAAACATTCTAAAAAAAAATTAACTCTCTTTTCGCCCATGACTCCTCGAGTCAAAATGTCATAAAACAAAACAAAAAAAACAAGGCGAATCAATTGCGCACAAAGGAGCATTTGCAACTGAATTTAATGATATTAAGGGGACCTCGAGTCCTGTTGCCTGTTCTCCTGTGGCTCTGCTAGTCGAAGTGTCGTGGCAAAGTATCATCAAACAAAACCAAACTTAATGATACTAATCTGTCGCCCCCTTTTCTTTATCCAAAGGAAATGGTGAAACAGATAACTGACCTGTACTCGGTATTTCTGCGCGCTGCGTTTTTCCCAAGCTCCGCCCACAACCTGAGAGATGAAGGCAAGAAGACCACAGGAAGTTGGCAGAGCAGTTTGGAAGGGATTGGGGCCTGGTTACCATCTTGTGTCAGAAGTATTAAGTACGTTCGTTTGTGGACTGTGACTAAAACCCCATTTACACTGTCACTCGAGCTATCTCGGATTACTCCCAAATCACTGGAGTTATCTAAAATTTGTAGTGTGTGTGAATTCAATAATAGCCGAATGATCTGGGAGTACTCCAGGATAGCTTTTTGCTAGTGTTAATGGAATCTAAGGCAATGATTAAATTGTTAGCCAACATTGAAAACTTAGCTGGGAAATTATAGATTGAGGGCTTGACGTACGGACCGACCGTAGCGACGCTCATACAACGAGACCAGTCTGAGATTTCCCAATAAAGACGGAGCGGATGAGGCTGTTAAGTTATTTATTATGTTTATTTTTTCTTGACTCTTGTTAATATTTAATTTAAAAAGGAAGCGAAGTATAGTAAACAGGCAAAAATGAAAACTGTTTGTAGTGCCCGCGGGCATTACAAGATAATCCTGCATGCCCTCTCAGAAGCCAATGAGATCGCAGAATTTTTTCTAGTCACATAATGGAATTTATAAAATTAAGGAGATGTTACGTGCATTCTAATTGGCTGTGGTGAGGCACTGTAATATGAATAGATTGTATCTGCATAATTCATCACAGAGATTTATCGGTTTTTTATGTGTTTTGTTTTAAAAAAGAAACCTGAAGTGCGCTTACTTGCTCTGTTCATTGATAGAAAACCAATTTTTAGTTCGCTCAAGAAGTGCGAGAAATACTCGCCTGCAGCTCGTATTTTTCTAAGCACTTCTTTCATGAATTCAGTAAAAAGATCATGTGTGTTTCACTGAACAGAACGCGTGCAATCGTTTTATTTTTCTATTATTTAACAGAAACTTTTTGTTACAAAAGCGTCGATAAGAGAACAGAAAAAAAATTTTTAAAAAGTTTTTACACACAAGTTAGTCTTTATCCAAACGTAGAAGCTGATTTATTTAGTCCAAAGCAGTGGTTGGGACATTGATACATGTTTTAACTACTACCTTTAAAAATAAGTTTTATAGGCCGTTTAGTCTTGAGTGTTTCATGCTTGTTGGTTGAACAATGTGTGAATAAATTTCCTTACAGAACCTGTTTGGGATCTCTGACGCCTCTAAGTCTGCCGGGCGACTGTCTGGTTAATGTACAGGTGTTGACGTCAGAAATGAAGACCCTCTGTATGGCTGAGTTATTCAAGGAGGCTGTAGATGGTACGGATACATTTTGTTGGCTTTTAGTATTAGATTTAGGATTTGGAGTGAGAACATAAATTAAGAACGTGAAGGGATCCTTGCACCATTTATTTAGGAACCACATCAAGTTTTTTTCCTGGGAATTATCTAACACTGAAATCTTTGGAGATTGGATCTTAACAACACTTATTTAAACAGATTCCCATTTATATCAGTGAACAATTAAAACGTTAATCCCGCCTCGGTATGATGTCATTATTGCAATGCCATCAGTCGAACTACAACTTCGATGAAAACAAAAGAAAAAGCTAGCATTAAGAGTGTACGGGTTTGTTAAGGGTTTTCTTAGAGACCAGAGCGTATTCACTTAACATGTTGGTTTGTGTGGAAAATCTTGGTGTCAATTTAAGCTAAGGTTTAAGCAATTTTAGCTATTTTCTACTTTTTATTTGTTTACTCATTCGCCTTTTGTACCTTTATTTGTTTGTTTTCTCGGTTTTTTGTTTGTTTGTTTGTTTATTTTGTTTTTCTTTAATTTGTTTGTTTGTTATGCGTATCAAAAAAATATAAAGCCCTAAATTGATGGTATCCGAACAAATGTTTTTCTTCAGAAATAACTTCTCTTCACTGTAACGAACTCTGGAACTTCGAAAAAGATGAACGTGGTGGACGGATCACAAGCCTGGTAAGTAAGGTGCTTACTATAGGTACCCACAGTCAAACATCTGTTCTGGCCCGAGTTGTTCAAAGAATGGTTAACGATGATCTTAGATTAACTCTTAACAAAACGTGTTGGTTGTCATGGTAATTACCCTGGATTTGGGCTAATCGTCTTTTGAAGACTTGGGCCCTGGACTATAAAGTAAGTTTCCAAAAAGCTGCCCCTTGCAATCATTTTAGAAACATACCAGGGGGTCAAGGGGGTCAAGATAGTTTCTTTGGTTCCCAAGACCATACCAACATCCATTTTTACAAAGCTTTATAATATCTTGCTTTATATGATATTATAATAGAGTAGTTTCTAATCGTAGAAAGAGGAAGAGCCCTTTACTGGATTTTATAATAAAGCCATTTTATATCCTGATTATTATTATTATTATTTTAATTATTATCATTATTATTATTTAATACTGTTATTCTTTTTAGCATGAGTGTTATTAGCACGAAGTTCGTTGGTAAAATAGCATGCTGTTTTTTTGCAGCCTCTTCTGTTTGAGAACAGCGTTATGGAAACTATTCATGTTTTAAAGGAGATCTCAAGCGACTCTGGTTCAGACGAGACCAAAGTAAGTTTTCTAGTTTTCTTGATTGCTGATTGCTGATTTCAAATATGTTCTATGTTTCAATAGACTCATTGATATGCTAAGTAGATCATACAGTTGCTAAGATTCTCTAGAGGCAAACGAGCGAGTCGGTTTTTAGCGGGCGCAAATTTTGCGTTGCATGTATTTGTATGAGGTTTTCATCTTCAGTTGACCCTTTCAGTCCCAGTTTTTTCTCAATTTTGTATTGAGAAAATGAGAATCGATCAAATAGAGCGATCAACGGAAGATGAAGAGTGAAATTCTCCCAAACTTGTTTAATGAAAAGTATGGGCTCTAGTTGGGAGAGTTAGCCAATTGATGCAACATGGGACTGAAAGGTTTAAACGTGTCTTCCCTTCCGAGGGAATCTACAATCATAAAGAAAAATTGAGGCTGTTCGTTTTACCACAATACAGTGCGAACTCAAGTTGTTTAAACGGCACAGAAAAAGCTTTAGTTTTACTAAACTGGCTCTTCTACTTGCAGTTTAATTTGTACCACATTCGAAGGTTGTAAGTTTTTGACTAGTTTCATATAGGCTGTAGGAAGTATTCTTAGGTAGCCGCCATTTTTTAACAGTGAAACACTTGTCGAAGTTATATCTTAATTCTTCTTTATGCGTTTTTTCTTATAAACTTGCATGGATCTCATTTTTGAGCAGAGGCACCGACTTTTGAACGTATTAATGCAACTGCGAACTAAACATAAACAACGTTTTCAACTTCAGGAGAAGGAGATGCGAGAAAAGGTGGTCGAGTATTTTAGAGAAATGCTGCAGGTAGAGTTAATGCTTTTGTCTTCTTCCTTAAAGTTAAAGGAACTGTTTACACAAGGCACTTTTTCTTGTAAGTTGAAATGCGACGATGACGATGGTATTAATGATGACGACGGCATCAATAATTAATGATGACAGTTTTAATGATAACGATGGTATTATTGATGACGTTGGTATTAACGATGACGATGGTATTAGCGATAACGATGACGAATGTTATATTCCTGGCCTCAACTTTGTTTTTAGTTTTTTTTGGCTATGGTTATTTTTGTTATTTTGCTGTAGTTTAATATTTTTGTTTATATTACTCCCTAGGCATTCAAGGAGTGCCTTCATCACCTGGTTTTTCAAGCCGACCAAGATTCTGACAAAGCTTCCATGTGTGTTGACATTTTTCTTGTACTAGCTCCCTCACTTATTGCTCTAAATGTTACAGTTAGAGGTGCTACTGTTAATGAGCCTTTGTTTAAAACTATTCCAAAATCTATATTCATTTTAATTTGAAAACTTCAAAACAGGTTATTGTTTGAGAGAATAATACAATTCATCCTCAAGTGTTTTTTGTATTTATGACATTTTTGACTCATTGAGCCACTGGAGAACAGGCAATAGGACTCGAGGTCCCCTTCGAGGTCTGCCACCCGGGACCTACGGTCTAACGTCCTTATCCGAGAAGACGTGAAGGTCGTACCGTTTGCAGATGTTAGAGCAAAGGCAGCACCTTCTCCTCAGTTGTTTTAAGACCCTAAGTGAAGGTCCGGCACCGGGAATCGAACCCGGGCCTCCCGCACGACAGACTGGCGCCTTACCAACTGGGCTAACCAGGCGGCGGTCAGTAGTTGTAGTCGATCAGCTTATTTTCTGTTGTTACGAAAATTGAGAATTAATATGTTTGCAGATTCTGTAGTCGCCCGGTAGGTTCTAGTGCCCTCAACGCGTCCACTCAGAGACAAACTCACACACACTCCAAAGAACACATACTCGCACACGTGCGCACAGACATAAGTATTAAGAATACTCCCCAGAAGTCCAGAATTGACTGCATAGACCCTACTAATGGATGGCGACGGTTTCATTATTCTTCTATCTGCATTTAAGTTAGCCCTGCTTGCCTTGTTTTGGGTAACATGTTATTTTGAAAGTTTAACTCAATAATGAGGCTAACTTGAATATAGACAAAGGAATATTAAAGCCGCCGCCATTTATAAGTAGGGTCTATTCAAAGTTATCATTTAACACTCTTGTGTTTCAGCTCATCGGGGAACTTAGAGACCGTGAACTCACATGCCTCTTTACTTCATTCAAATTCACTTACTTCAACCGCTGATGATGTGCCAATGATCGTAAGTGACTTTAGTGTTACCAAAACTGGGCTGATTGTGCTTCAACTTGCTCTTGTTTTTCTATTTCTTCCTTTTGTTCTTCGTTTTTTCTTCTTCTTCTTGTTTTTCTTCTTCCTCTTCTGCTGCAGCTTATCTTCCTCCAAATATTGTTCTTTGTCATACATACCTTTTAAAATGTTTTTTTTATTAGCTCAATGTTCATCAAGAACATCTAAGTGTTACTACAAGTAGTTGTTGCCTAAAAAGCTCTTCTGTATTTCTAGGATGAACGACTCCTCATCGTATTGAACAACTGTCGCTATGTTCGTGAACGAGTTCTCCCTCGTCTTGTTGATAACTTTAGGAAACGAGACTACCCCATCACAGATGCTGTGAAAGAGGTATTTAAAACAGTTGATTTCGTTGGTTGTGTTGCCATGTTTTTGTGTCGTGTTTTATTGCCTCTTTTTAATTTGTGTACTGTTATAGGCGAGTTTCAGTCTTTACAATTAATGAGTTCACTCTTATTTGATTGGTAGTTTGAAACAAAGATTCCTTTGTTTAACCCTTTCAGCCCTAAGGCATTTGTCAACATCTAAATTCTCCTTACAGTAAACAAAAGAAAACAAGATGGTTAG
>JAOBAT010142318.1:0-11452 GCA_026413305.1 Hydrozoanthus tunicans
TTTAGTTTCCCGTGAGTAGTTTTAGTTTCCCGTGAGTAGTTTTAGTTTCCCGTGAGTAGTTTTAGTTTCCCGTGAGTGAGTTTTAGTTTCCCGTGAGTAGTTTTAGTTTCCCTCGAGTAAGTTTTAGTTTCCCGTGACCCTTCTGGGCCACCGTATCTCCTTGCCTCATAAAGTAGACGTCTGAAATAGCTGTGTTTAAAAGGAAACTTACGACCATTTTCTAATGTAAAAAATACGAAACATCCGGCAAGGCCAGGAGGTTTTCAGGATTAGCCTTGAGAGAATGGCTAGCAGGAAGCTCTCGGCCCACTTACAGTACACGGAAAAATTTTTCGGTGTTTGCGATTTTGCCAAATACGAAAGCCTCAAAAACAAATTCCCGCGAAGTTTTATTTATGCCGCTAGCAGACGGGCCTTCAAACACAAAAATGACGGCCTCGCGGCCGAGTTGTTAGTATATTCGACTCCTGTGCTTTATGTCCTTTAGTAACCAACTTTATCTTTCCTGGTTTGGTGAACTCAGTTGAGGGATTATGTTCTTGTACAATTGAACAGGGGAATTCATGACTGTCTTCGGCAATACCATGGCAAGGCTTTGTGGTTGAATAGATGCATAAATGGCGACGACTTTTAGATTCTTTTGTCAACCTAGTAGACTCATTTTGGGTTTAGCTCAGGAACGAGATTTGAACGAAGACAAAAGTGTATTATTTATGCATAGGGTCTACTACGACTGTCAAACAGGTAAAAACTAAAATTGTTTTAAGATGTTTGAAACTAAACGCTTTCGATCATATACAGATGTTCTTAAGAGTATTCTGAAGCAAAACTGCTAGATTGTTGTTTAAATGCTGAAATATTGAATGTACTTGTTTATAAGTTCCGGTTTGATTGATGCTAAAATGAATGCCGGCAACGTTTCCGAAAAGATTTGCCCGTGCATAGAGGTGACCACGTGAACTGATGGGTGGGTTTGCCTTGAGGGTGGGGGTAGGAACAGGGGGGGGGGGTTACCCTAGAAAAAAGGGTACGGGTAGAGGGATATCGAAGAGCGGGTTACGGAGTATTAAAGGATGGATGGCGAGTTCTTTAGCAACACTGGGAGACGGGAGAAACGTCAGAAAGAGCGGAAAGCCGGAGATAAAGGCGTATGACCTGAGGAATGGTTCTGCCCTCCCGCACTTGAGGTGTCTCACTGGTTCAGATTGCTTTCTGATTTTTCCTCGTGTTCTCCAGTCTGAGCAGTTTCACCTACATCAGTTCGTCTTCATACTGAACACGGGTTCCTTTACAAATAACATAGGGGGGAAGTTAATTGCGATCTTTTCAGCTTAAAAAAAGGGTCTGTTTTGCACATTTCCCAAATAATATAAAAGTTAAGCTCATCTCCAGTATAAGAGTTCAAACTCCACAAGAATATCGAACTTGCTAATTCTTTCATGTGGCAAAATGGGAATCGATATCCAACTGGCTGTTTTCGTCAAACCATACCGCTAGGATGCTCATTTTCTCCACTGTCATTAATTTATCAACAGAATCTTGGCCAAATATGGCCGGTTATACAGATTTTAATATTAAAGGAAGATTGATGGTATTTTCTTCCTTACCAATTCGTTCATTTCGTAGTATGACGTTCTGGTAGTCCAAGCGCGCGAAAACAAATACATATAAAAGGATATAACCATACCGTTTCAGAGATAAAGAGTCCGAGCTTTGGTAGTTCACAACTTCCTCAATCCTGAGATTGTTGCCTGAACTGTACAGAGATTGCATTTTTTTTGTCCATTTCTCCTATCCCTGTTACATATATTCGTCTAGGATTTAGTTCAATTCTGTATTAGATAAGGCAAGACGTACCTCTAATTGTGTATAGTTGCATGTTGATTTTTTTTTCAACAGCTAGAGCTCAGTGTTAGTTTCTTGATCCCCAAGTAGAGAGAATCAGGAGGTTACTATACTCACCATGTGCCCTGCTTAAAGCCCTGTTTGCTGAGAGTATCGTGTACCGAGGGATCCAAAGCTCCGAAGCTCATGTAACAAACTAAATACCAAACTGACATATGCAACACTTCTGCCCATAAAGCAGATAACATCTAACATTTGGAAAATAGATAAAATCATTTTGTCTATGCAAACTTTGCACAACAACGATTAGGAGTCCCTCAACTTTTGTTAGATAGACGTTTATTAAAAACACCTTAATAGCAGCTGAAAGCTGAATTGCAAAGGTGTACAAATTAAGTAATATTACTATACAATAAAATCTAACCCAAAATCTAATCTAAACTAATTTACATATATAATTAAGATAAATGTCAGCATAGTTAATATATTGACTGGTTAGGAAAGCCGGCAAACCTCAAAAGGGAAATACAAAGAATGTACAAAGGTGCTTTGTTTCATGTTGAACGAATCGTGACCCTGCACATTCTTTGTTTCAGGTGTTAGTGAGAATGTTTTGATTGGTTATTTGTTGATTTGCATTTCAAAAGCTTTTGTGTTTTCTGCACGTTTTGTGCAGGGTCAAGACCAGAAACAAAAGAAAATTGTGAACAAAGACATACAACAATGGTCTCCTAACCAGTCCGTATATATTAACTATGATGTCAGTTAAAATGTCTTGCGCTTGCTGGAATGAAAGTATCTCTGAACAGATTTGTTTTAAGAGAAACTCTAAATGGTCTGCGTCGTCACAATTTCATAAGTTGATTTCGGTTATCGAAGGGCAGTAAGTGGTATAAACAATCCAAAGCATAAGAGACGACGTTGTTAAAAAACTTTAAGCAAAGGTCTTCTCTCCGATCCTTTAGGGTTTTCAGCCCTGCCATCTGCAGTGCTTCTCTATAATGATTATCATAACCGTATATAATTTTCAAGGCTCTCTTTTGGACTCGTTCTAAACTTAAGCTCAAATAATTGGGGAGACTATAATGGTAGACCTAACATCCATAAAGTAAGACAGATTGAATACAAGCGACATAAAGTTTTGCTAATTCTGGCGGTGGTACCTTAGCTCGCGTTAACTTCGTTCGAAAATGTTTTGTTGCTGCTACTGAGGCTCAAAAAATCTTGAGGTTGTATGAACTGTATAGAAGCTTTCTAACTGTCTTTATGCATTTCCATTTTCAGTTGTAGATCAAATCTATAGGATTCAGTTTAATTCGATTCTGTGTAAGATTAAGTAATGGTCCGCCTAAGAACTAGAGAGCCTCCCATTGTTCTGCGGCATTTCGTTTTTCCCACATCAGAATGTTTAAATTTTCATACTGCGAACACATCAATTTGTATACTGTAATACAACATAGTTTTAAAGTAAAAGCAGTAAAACTCTATTTTAAAGCAATGTTTCTTTTGTGCTACAATAATTTAGCCAGTCATAGAACTCAAGAACAAAAGCAAAGAAAACCTTTTAACTTTCAATGTTTCCCACATGGAATTTTTCTTAGATTCAAAAATAGAAATGTTTCAACTAAGAAGGATTGAATGTGTACTGGAAACAAATACATAAGCTTACTCATGAAGATACGGTCAATTTTTAAAGCTTAGCCAATCAGATCAATAGTTTAACAATATCGCAATTAGCATTTTTTGCATTCCATTGCCGTTGACCTCCCTAACTCTTACTCAGACCGTTACTTAAATGACATATATGTTAATATTTTTACTTCCAGATTGTACGTTACTTGTGATAAAGAGATCGTCCATTTTCGAAGTTGTCTACAGATAAGAATGTAATCCAACAGTTCTTTGGCAACATTTGGTTCATTCAGCAACTGCATGTGTGGAAAACAACATTTCTGGCTTAAATGGGTAAACTTTTCATCGAAACGCCTGCAGAATCGATGAATGAACAATCCTTTTCAAAACAGTGATTATTCACGGCCTAGCTGATTTTCCATTCCTGAACACTTACACAACTTTTTGTAGAAACGCGCGCTTCTCGCTTCGCGCTTGGGCCATATATAGGAAGTAAAAAACTCGGGTCCATAACTTTCCGTACGGACCTCGCGCTCGGCTAATAAGATGTATATGCGTATGGCTGCAAATATTTCCATTTGCCTAAGATACGAGAACGATAGCATCGACGACGACGGCTGATGAGAAAATACTTCTTTCTTGCCCTTTCTGATCCTGTAAGACTAGTTTGCTTTCTCTTAATTTTCCGAGTTACGCTTTGTTAATTATAGAAGAAGGTGAAAAAATGAAGATTGACAAAGTTTTATGTAGGTCGTTCTCGAAGTCGTAAAAACTTCATTTGAAGACGGCTGCACACAGGTGGCCCAATGCATTCCAATGTGCAGCTAATATTTGCTGCCGTCGTCGTCGACACTGCCGCTGCAGTCCCTTATGACTGGACCCAAACCTTAGCTTATTGTTGATACCTGAATTAAGTTAGGGTATTAAAGCTTTTTCATATCAAATTTGTGCACATTAAATCTTGTTAAGTTTTATGAATATTTAAAAAGTATTCATTCAGTGTTCTTATCTACTGAGGAAGGAGCTGTGTCCGAAAACGTTTTGGAGTTCATTAATAAAACTGTTACTGGTTTTAAGCAACATCTTAAAGAAATAATTAAATTGAATAATGGGTTGTTTAGGCGAAGCATTTTAATTGCTTGGACTGGCGTTTTAGCCGTGGGTGTGCTGTTTTTCTTTCTTCCTCCACAATCAAACCATCATTAACGAGACAAAAATTGCAAAATATTTTCTGTCTGTCTTTACCGCATATCAATCAGTAAACAGTCAGTAAATCAACTTTACTTGTAATTACAGCAAGAGACCTCTATATCAGTCTTAGTTTTGGCTGCTAGGGGTGAGGGTTGTGGACTAACATTTCTCCAACAAATGATCACATTTTCATGATTTTAGTTTTAAGTATGAGTTGGTCTGGAACCTTTGATATATTCCAATCGCTGGCAGGTATCGGAATAACGCTTTTGTGTATTTACATAGCAAAAACTCGTGCTTTGTAATCCGCCAACCGTTCCAAACAGTGATAAAGTTGTGAAGCCCCAAGGGACAAAGCCCCAGTGGCTTCATTGTTCTCGAGGTGATTGGAACGTCTACCTTGTTTTTATGATTAATTTTTCTTGTGTGAATAGTTTCAGTCGTTTTTATTAACGAGTCAACTTAAGGTCCCGATAGCGTTTAGATTTAAAAAGGTTTGTTTGTAAACAATACGTCAGCTGAAATCCACACATTGCCTCTATCAAACGCACATAACTTAATAAGTAAGCAACTTTGTACTCAGGCTCATTTCAAATGAGCCTGGGTACGAGGTTGACAAGTTCCATCTTAATTAGTTTTCGGACACGTGACATCATGGCGGGCAACAATTGACATCTTAGTACACTTGCAGTAAGGACAATCCTGGTGCTGCGCATGCGTGTTTGACGTTTTCGAGAGATCCAAAGAAGTGTTGCTCTTTCCGTTCCAAGACGATACCGAGAAATATCGGAACTATGGAGAAATACACTATGCAAGTAAGGCAATTCTTTACGGTCTTTAAACCCCACTGATACTGCAGCGAATACTTTCATTAGAAACTAATTAGCTAAGTTATCCTTCTGAAAAGGAATTGGTTCCACTTGGGAACATTTACCTATACTTCAGTAGTTGCTCTGTTTGTTCAATTCTCAAATGTATGCTGGCGTTCCTTTCTCCCTAGGAGGGAGGAGGGCACTGGGTTGACGAACTCGTCCAAAAGAAAAATAAAAACGGTCGTTAATGAACCTTTAAAAACAAACGAGGAAGGTACCCTTTTAAACGAAAAAGAAGGCCTGTTTTGCTTGATACATAAAGAATTATTCCCCTCAGTGACTAGTTAACACTTATTCTATTTCGATTGAGGTGGGTAGTGGCAGAAAAACTGTTCCTTTCAAGAAAACGAAAGATTTTTTTTTTTAAAAAAAGACACTTTTACTACTTGAATCACTAAGAGTGGCGAGACTCACGCGTCAGCAGTGTAACAAATGCAACAAACCTGTTTTGACAGTTTGTAAACTGCAAAAAACCGTAAATGGCGTAAAACAGCGAAATTCTTTAGGCTGTTTTAAACTTCCCGTGTTTTCAGAGCAAACTTTTTCAGTATCGTGATCCCAAACGGACGCGAAGTGACTTCTCCGTCCGCCATTTTTTAGTGTCATTATCTACTATTTCGGAGGTAAATATTGTCTCTTAGCTACTATTTCTAAACCAATCAAATCGCGCGTAGCCGAGCTGGTATATACTAATAGCGGAACGATATTTTCCTCCACCTTAGGGGCTAGTGAATTATTAATTAGAAATGTACTGAATTACTAGAATAAGTGGGGTAAAAACGAGTTACCTTTGGCAAGAAGGCGAGAACCATAGTGCAGGTCGCACAAGTATTTATTGCTGAAGCCACCAGAGCAAACCTGGCGCTAGGATTGCTTCGTACCACTGTAAGGTCAAGAGGTAACGAAACGCACACCCACATCAATATGTTGTAAACGCTCATTCCAATATACCTGGAATCGTTCAGATTCCTAAATTTAACGTTACGTGTTTCCCAAGCAAGGAACAAGCCAAATGCGAAAAGAAGTCCTTTGCTGCCGTACAGAAAGGAAATCCAGAAAGCCATGTCTTCAGAAACACATTCGAAGCTGCCATGGTGAACAATAATGTCCTCTTCTTTATACTCTTTCTAAAAAGAGAAAGAAAAGTACTATGATCCAATCTATACCAAAACTGAATGTCTTGTTACGATCTTTCCGTCAATACGGTTTCAATCTTGCCCTTTGATGGCGGTATTAACAGGCTAAACTACGTTATAAAAGCACTAAATTAACTTAAGCTGCTATTAACCACCAACCTCCGCCTGGTTAGCCCAGTATGTTAGGGACCAGTTTGTACTGCGAGAGGCCTGGGTTCGACTCTGATTGCGTCCTCGACTGAGCTTTCTCCAACATCAGCAAATAGTTAGACAAGAACTTAAACCGTAGGGCCTCCAAGTCCTATTGTTGGGTTGCAAAACCTGTTGAATTTTACGACTACCCAAGAACAATGAATACTATAGAGTAAAAAAACTATAAATCACCTACCTTGAGAAAAAAACTTGTACTCTTCAGAGGCGCAACACTTGACCATATGGACAAGTAGACGCAATCAATAAGTAATAAAATGGCCACCATGGTGATTAAGTGCTTGTCGTGAAGATAACTTAGCTGGAAAGTAGTTCAAGCAACAAAATTTACTCCCAGTGCCTAAATAGAAAACTAAGTTGCTGTCAACTCATAACATAGAGGGCAAAGTTACTTCGATTTGGTTTCATATCAGCGGGGGCGTTTTTTCTTAATTCAGGGCAAAATTATTCTACCCTGGTTGGGCGCTGGTATACTTCCGAAGTTTTCCGAACATTTTCCGAACATTTTTAAAAAGTCTTAAAATACCTTAGAAACATTTTCAAACCGTTTTCGAAAATTTGCCAAGATTTCCGATTTCGGAGTTTCTCCCAAGATTTTCCGAAAACTTTCAAAACCATAGAATCGAAAAATGAAGAACTTTGCCCCTTGATGTCATAAATATTTAATCGCCTGGTTCCTCGTAAAATTTGAATTAATTTTACTTGTGTTTTCATTTTTTTTTTTAAACTTTGGAAACAGATCAAAACACTCGTGAAATTAATCCTAAGTTTTACTTTGTCCAATGCAACTACCTATTTGACAAACTGACCAAGGTCTGGAAGAGTAATAAAACAAGGGTATTTAACTCAGATGTTATCTCAAATGTTCTGACTGTCCCTCTTAAATGGCAGCGAGACCTGGCGCATGATGAAAAGGGATGAGGACAAACTGGACAGCTTCCGACACAAATGCTTACGAAAAATTCTGAAAACCCACTGACCAATGAAAGTAACAAATCAAGAAGTTAGAGAGAGAACGAAATCGGAAAGAATAAGTACACAGATAAAAACACTGAGGTGGAGATGGATTGGGCATGTATTAAGAACGAAACCAGATTCGTTACCAAGAACTGCGCTAACATGGGCACCAGAAGGGAAGAGAAAGAGAGGGCGTCCGAGAGAAACTGCAGAAGAACAGTGGAAAGAGAGAGATGTGAAATGGGGTTCAAAACATGGGCAGAGGCAGCAAGAGAATAGCTACATACATAAAGAGATGGAAAGACACAACAAGAAGCCCTATACTGCAAGTTGGAGTAAGAACTAATGGAGATGCGATTACCTACACTACCAATTAGACCACGAGGTGGAATTTTCAACAAGTCAATTGTGACTATTAGACTCACAGAAAACGACGAGTAGTTTGTATTTGCCTCGATTTACGAGCGTTTCACCTCCAACATGTATAACGGCTTTTAGGACTTTTTAACTTTAGTATGGTAATAAATTTGATTCTTTAACATTAAGTAAAAGCCAGAACGTGACAATACTTACATTTTTATGCAGAGCTTTGTTTGTAAATATCCTGTACACTCGCCATGTTTTCACGAACATTGAACCAAATGTTGCCGAGACTCCAAGAGTCAGTAGCCAAAGACGAACCTGTTTGGGAAAATTTGAGGGATATGAACTTATTATTATTAACTTCGTTTTTCTTTTAGTTTAGACCACTAAGCTTTTTGTTTTCTCTGAGTTTCGCTTTGTGGGTACTAAAGTATCATTGTTCCCTTAAAGGTTAAGGATGTCGCAAAATTGTCTGTGGGTTGTTTTTGGTAGTCGCTAAAACTCCAAAACTTAGCTTTTTGAAGACGACAGCGTGCAGGTGGCCCGCACGGTGCATTCCAACGCGCAGCTATTGTATTCACTATTGTTATCAGCCGTTCTCGTTGCTTAAGGTCCCTATTGTTAAATATTGTCATTGTCACCATATTACCATCATTATCCATGTTATTGTTATCAATATAATCAATTAAGTGGTGCTATCTAGAACTCCCTTACATTGCACAAGCACGACTTAATTGCCCTCTGCGTCTCGTCGAGAAAGGCGTCAGCTCCAAACAAGAAAACGCAGGCGTAACACACCAGGCAACCGCTTAGAAAGACGTTGTTTATCTGGGGTGATGATTGCCGAACATAGCTGGCAAACAAAAGGAAACATATAATTACATCAAGATAAGCACCTGTTACACGTTGAAACTTTTAGCTGAAACTTGTGCACAACATCGATACGAAACCAGCTTCAATTAGCCTGCAAATACATCGTTATAATAACTAGCCCGAGAAAAAAACCTCGTTCAATAAATCCAAGTTTTGGACCAAGAAACGAGTGCTGAACTTAAACAACAACATTTCGACTTTATTTCAAGTCATAGGCATGTTGAAAATTATTCACAAGCGCAGTCAGTATGCGAAATTCCTACGAACGCAGACACCTTTCCTCTCACTGGGGGATCCCCAGCGAAAGGAAAGGCTTCTACTCTCAACTGGTCTTGTGTCATGTAGCATAGTCGGTTTCGTGAAACTATTTTGAATCTATTTTGCGAGAAAGGTAGAACTGCTTTCTACTTCGGCACAGTTACAACCATCGAAAAAAACAAAAAGTTTCACTATGTAACATCACTTTGTGAAAGTTCTCTCGCTCTGTGTTGCACACAAGTTTCAGCCAAAAGTTTCAACGCGCATAAGAGCGGCTTAAAGATTTTAGAGGACATTTATTTTTCAAATTTGTAATCGGTCTGTACTTCAACTGACAAACCTCGTTTTCATGATACGATCGAATGGTTAATGGCGTTTAGATTGAAGCACGTGAGCAGGGTCTTCTTCAAGGATGTTTCTATTAGTAATGTATGGAAAATTTAATATAGTTTGCGTAATCTGGGTCCTAATCGCTCTAGGGGAGGGGGTTTACAATTCAAAATTGTAAAAGTAAGCTCGAAGCATGGTTAATATACGGACTGGTTAGGAAAGCCGCCAAACCTCAAAAGGGAAATACAACGAATGTACAAAGATGCTTTGTTTTATGTTGAACGAACCGTGACCCTGCCCTTTTTTGTTTCAGGTGTTAGTGAGCTTGTTTTGACTGGCTACTTGTTGATTTGCATTTCGAAATTTATTGTATTTTATGCAAGTTTTGTGCAGGTTCAAGACCAGAAAACAAAAGAAAAAGTCAAATAAAGACATACAACAATGGTTTTCTTACCAGTTCGTGTATGCTAAATTTTTTTGAAGTAAACGCTGTTTGTTATCTAGATGTAAAAAAGTTTGAGCAAATGGGCGTTAGAATAAACTAAGCAGGTAAACAATCGTCTAATTACCCACCTTTGAATCTTCTTGATCTTCAGAAAGTAGACAAGAATGCTGGTTACCCAAACACAAAACGGTACTCGATAATATACCCTTTTTTGTGTTTAAGGTAGGACCGTGTTGAAAATAGACTGCTGGCCATGGTACTCGATAATATACCCTTTTTGTGTTCAAAGTACGGCTGATGAAAATAGGCTGTTTGCCACTTGTTTTAGTTTCAAACTGAAGTAAAATAACCACAACTTCGAGCGTGTAGAACCTGAATTCACAAACTAATCCCGGATTATTTAAAGCCCCTATCAAGCTTATTTTTTTAAGTTCCAGATGAAAAGTAGAATAATAGTAGTTTTCGAAAATAAAAACTTTTCTCGCCGTTCCTGTTACATTTTTTTGACTTGAAGCGTGCAAGACGACGTAGCAGGAGACATATGACGTAGCAGGAGGCATGAAGCAAATTCAATCTTTTTTATCTCAAAAAATTTAATTCTGGCTACAATAGTCACATTGTTATAACTTTAATCATTGAGGTATTGCCTTGAAATTTTTAATTAAAGTTAAGCATACTTAGACGTGGAAGTTTTTTGGGTTATTCGAATTTTGAGTTCACAGATGACAACAATTTTAATCCAGAAAGTAAAAAACCAAGCTTGATAGAGAGTTTAAGCAACCGTGTCACGAGGCTTAGTGTTCCTTTCCACGAACAACGTTGCGAAAGAAGGCCGAACAAATGTTCACTGCTAAGAAATCTCCGCCAAGAAACCTACCTGTTTAACCGTCGACTCAAATTTAGCCCAAGCAAAAGAGATGTTGCAATGATGCCAATCCCAGCAACCGTTGCCATGACGACAAATAAAGTCACATTGACTTTCGCAAACTCGGTAACAGCAAGTGGTCTATCCCGTGGAACAATTCCGCCTGGCGTAAAAAGTGACGATTAAACAGGGTAAGATAGTTTGTAGTGTATATATATAGTTGACTACAACCTTGTCGCTTTCAGAGGCTGAATTACAGAGTTGTTCTAGAATTCATAACCGTTTTCAAATTTAACGTTCATTCCAAGAGCGATATGAGATGGTAACTAGCGAAAGAAGTGGTAGCACCGAGCTGGTTATAAATCATCTCATATCGAACAAGCACTAATGGAAAAATTGTTTTAGGGAAAAGGTCAAAACAATGGTACTTCCTAGGAACCCAATTTAGGGGGTGGGGTATTATGTGCCGCCACCC
>JAOBAT010142329.1:0-11451 GCA_026413305.1 Hydrozoanthus tunicans
GCCCCCCCCCCCCCCCCGCCCCCCCCAAAAAAAGAAAAGCTAAAATTACCGAGATACCCCATTTCAGGTTTTTCATTCCCCTATCTGGACGTCATAAGAGCAATTTTGAATACTTCAACAATGCATGTCCAGATTTTTTTGGACAAAATCTGTTTTAAGACTTTATCAGTTTTTTTCCAGTTCCTCATCAGTGGACGAACTGTTTTCAATTTCGCTGCACTTCGTCCTAATTTGTTTTATTACTAGAAGATGCTTATTATGCTATTTAGTAGAGTTAATTAAAGTAAGATTGGTTAAGAACTCAGAAAAATGGCCTTTCTAGTTTGCATGTATCTGTTTAATTGCGGAACAAATCTAAGGCCTCGATTCTTATGACTTTCAAAAACGATTTAGTATTAGGAGTATCTGCGGCCATTTTTTAAACCACAGTCTCGTTGGCCTAGAGTTTTGGCTATTTCATTTAAGTGTAGTACTGGGCCGAGTTGTTCAAAAGACGATTAGCCTAATCCAGGGTTAATTACCATGACAACCAATAGGTTTTGTTAAGAGTTAATCCTGGGTTAAAGTTAATCGGCTTTTGAACAACCGGCCCCTGGGTGTTAAAGGATTTATTAGATGTGAATATACCCTCTTCTTTTTTATAAAAAAATCGTGCAATTTGCTTCAGCGCAATTTATTGTATTTTGTACTGTTTTATTAAAATTTTGTGCATGTCTTAAACTAGCGCAATAAACAAGTCGTTTTGTTTTATGCAACAGTAAAGAAAATTGAACTATATCTCCAATTTGTAAAATTTTATAAGCGCATTGATATTATAATTGTGAGAATGTGGTAAATATAAATTAATAAACCAGGGTTAACCGGTGTTTTTTGTCCCATTTTCATCCACTTACACTCTTACTATCTTAGCGGAAGGTTTGGCGCATTGGTAAGGTTTCTGCCTCCCAATCCTGAGGTTCCCGGCCTGGTCGAGGGTTGAATATTTGGGCGACCTTATTTCCCGCTAAAGGACACTCAGCTTTTTATTCTTCCGGGGTCGGTAAATGTGTACCAACATACATGGACCGCTTTGAAGCGGCTGCCTGAGGCGCCTATATGCTTCCGGTCCGCTGGGGGTAAACTGATCATTGTAAAGCGCCTTTGAGCACTCATTTAGAAAAGGCGCTATATAAATGCACCACTTTACCTTTTTTTAGTCTTCGTAGCGGCTGTTTTTTTTTTGGGAAGAGATTGGCCGTCAATCGAGTGAGACGCGATGTTGAACGCGCGAGCAAAAGGAGTCTTCTTTCACACGTGCGTTCAAGTCTTTGCGCGCGTTCAACATGGCGGCTCGCCCGATTTTCACTTGGTCTCTCGCGCGTTCGACATGGCGGCCCGCCCGATTGACGCTTGGCCCCTAATGAAAAAGCCGCTACACAGACTCGTACTATCTGATCAGGGGGGTCAGCTGGGTTGGCCCTGACCCCCCTTCATAACATGTGACGAATCTGGTGAGCACCATCACTTTAACGCAGTGTCATCCCCCTGGCCTTCTCCTTTGAAACTCCTTGGCTACCCCCCTGCCCGTATGAAATTATATAGGCACAGGGCTTACTAGCCAGCCTCCGTTCCAGACGTCTTTGGTAGTTCCAGTCCCCCTCCAACAACGTGGGAGGGGGACTGGAACCACAAAACACGCCTGCGACGGAGACTAAGGGGCTTACTGTGTTTGTGTAGGGATTTTACTCTTGGAATATTGTGCTTACTCATAAACTGCGCGTTTATTGTTCTACGGTATCTAACCCGTTATTCACAGAATTATTCTCAGCTATACCAAGGGTTGTTCAAGAAACATCACATCCGAATATCTCGAACCTCAGCGCGATTCTATTGTGCCAAGTCCATGGTTCTATGCGAAATTCTCTGCACACAGGCGGATCGTGCAAGTAATGAAACACTTTCGATTCTCCGTCAAAGTTGGCAACAAAGACCTGAAAAGCAAAAGAATCGAACTTATTTTTCATTTTAATCCTCAATCTTGGATCAGTTTGTTAAAATTATGACTGCCAAGCGTTTGGGCGGCCGTCTTTTGCCAAACTGTTTGTTGGAAGGGACGCTAAGCCACTAACCTTCATTCAAGAAGGGTTAAAGTCCCTATAAACCTTTTTTTTAAAGTTACAGATGAAAAGTAGAACCATTTGATAATCATAATATTCAAAAACAAAACCTTTTCTCGCCGTTCCTGTTACATTTTTTAGACTTGAAGTTTGCAATGATGACGTAGCAGGAGGCATGAAGCAGAGACAATCTTTTTTATCTCAAAAAATTCAATTCTGGCTAAAATAGTCACATTGTTATAACTTTAATCAATGAACTATTCCCTTGAAATTGTTTGAAACAAAATTTTTATGACATTTTTTAACAGAAATGAAACTTTTTAAACAAAAACACTGCTGCTACCTCACAGGTTACCAGTCCCTGGCCTTATCGGTCAAAATTTACATTCTGATCTTTTTTTGGTTGAAAAACATACTTAGACGTGGAAATTTTTTTGGTTTTTCGATTTTTGAGTTCACAGATGACAACAGTTTTAATCCAAAACGTAAAACAATTAAGCTTGATATGCCTTTAAGGCTAAATCGGTAAGTAAAAAATTGGTTACAAATATTTCTCGCGATTTTGTAACTATGGCCCCCATTCCATGCCAACTTTTGAACCGTCGCTACGGTCCTAGCAAAGCCTGGCGGTCATAAGCGAAATCAGCAGATCGAACTTGTTGCATCGCGCGGAAGAGAACTCGGCCAGTATCTCTCGTTTGCAGCAAAATTTTGTGGATTTCACTTCGCGAGACGGTCAAGCAAACGTAACCTGAGACCGCTTATCCCTGACTGTGAGGGCCGGCCTGTTGGCAAAAGCTCACGGCAAAAACAAAAGCTCACGGCAAAAAAACAAAAGCTCGCGGCAAAAAACAAAAGCTCACGGTAAAATACAAAAGATCACGGCAAAAAACAAAAGCTCACGGCAAAAAACAGAAGCTCATGGCAAAAAACAAAAGCTCATGGCAAAAAACAGAAGCTCACGGCGACAAACAAAAGCTCATGGCAAAAAACAGAAGCTCACGGCAAAAAAAAAAAGCTCATGGCAAAAAACAGAAGCTCACGGCAAAAAACAAAAGCTCGTGGCAAAAAACAGAAGCTCACAGCAAAAAACAGAAGCTCACGGCAAAAAAACAAAAGCTCACGGCGACAAATAAAAGCTCACGGCAAAAAAACAAAAGCTCACGGCAAAAAACAAAAGCTCACGGCAAAAAAACAAAAGCTCACGGCGACAAACAAAAGCTCATGGCAAATAACAAAAGCTCACGGCAAAAAACAAAAGCTCACGGCAAAAAAAAAAACAAAAGCTCACGGCAAAAAAACAAAAGCTCACGGCAAAAAAACAAAAGCTGCCGTGACACTTGTGGGCCACCGTACTGAGCTCAGTCTAACTGGCTACAAAAATTAAGTGTGGCAACAATCATTAAATTCATAAAATAAATTCAGTAAATCACGGGCTCTGGTTGACCGAGGACCATTTTCTTAATCTGGCTAGAAATCGTGAGTGACACCATCAATTGTTAGAGTTTTATAAAATCTTGAGAAACTCTGTTGGAAACAATTGGGAATGATGGGAGAACACGAGGAAATATTTAGAATCACTTGCTTCTAGCTCGTGATCCAAACCTTTCCTTGCGTTCACCAAACACTCCCGCGTGTTTCCAAAGTATCGAAACACGGAAAATATCTTCTAAAGCTTAAATGAACAAATGGCGTTTGATACTTGTATCACTGCCTCGAGAAGCAGAAATCTCACAAAAGAATTACTGCACACGAGGAGAATGGTTGAGCTCTCTGCCTCGTGAGGCGACAAGCTCATCTGTTTCTTCTAGATCTTAGTGCGACAAAACCAAAGAAATGGCAAACCCAGGCTCGAACATTATCCATTCTACCCGGGACAACTTGACCTGCAGTTCTTATGAAAATATGAGGCCCGGGATGAGTCGACCGTGGAAAACAATTTTTAAAGCATTAAACTACATTGAAATGGCTTCCATGCTTGAGTTGTCCCGGGGTGAATGGGCCATGAGTGAATTATGTATAAAAAAGGTTTTTGTTTATGTTGCTTTGATGTCATTTGCACACTGACTTCGATCCAGGTTTAGTTTCCATTTGTTCAACCTAGACCCCAAGAAGTTAAAGATGCTTTTGGTAAAAACATCCCATTCACTGGAGACCAGGCTTTTGTGTGCCTTTGGGAAGAAGTCAGAACAATGGTATTTTTAAGGAACCCAATTTCCCTTAATTCCAGTAACAAACAGGCTCTGGGGCTTACTTAAATCATACCTGACGTTATACATCTTTTTCAGGAAGGTGTAAAAGCGTTTTCAAATTAACAGATACGCGTGGTAGTGTGGACAGGCGAAAACAATACGAAAACGATACGTGTTGGCGCAAATATTTTTAGAAATGGAGCAAAAAGTCCTCGTTTTCGTTTGAAAACGGATATGTGTGGACGAGACATGAAACTACTTCGAATACCAGGATTTCAAGCTATAGAGGGTTAAAGTTACAGTGAAAACATAAGGGAAAACCAGTTTTGCTTCGAGTTATCGAGGTTCAACTGTATAAACAGGGCCTTGGTCGTTTTTGCTTTACTCACGTTTGCCCCGTCAACTTCTTCATAGAGAACCCATTCAACTGCATCGTTGCTGTACTGTACTTGGTATTCTTTCACCCAATTCCTCCCTCCCGGGTCCCCCTGCGTAGATATTCCTGTGATGTTTTTCTTGGAGTAAAATGTAACTTGTAAAAACTGAAAAGTGTCTTGACGCTTTGCTCGCCAACACGAAAGCGGCTCATCGAGGCGTCCCTTCCAAGGCTCGTAACCGCTGACCCAACTGGATGCAGTCACTTGTTCATCCGTGACTTTCCCGCTTTTTAATCCTAATTCCCCGGATGTACATACTGCAACTTAAACCAAAAGGCGTTTTCTCAGAGGCGACTTGGTATGAATTTATAGTTTTAATTCGTCGTAAAATGTTTGGAAAAGGAAGGGAGAGGGGGGGGGGGGGGATCATTGGCCTAAACTTAAAAACCAGAGGCTGCTTGTAGTATCTTTTATTTTAAAGGTTTAAGATTTGGGGTCTTAATTTTATCTTTTAGGGCCTCTCTTAGTGATTGCTGTGTTTTAGGGTTTCCTGTTAAGCCGATCGTTTCCGGTTTCCCGGCCGCTCCCCCAAATGAGGTATACGGGTGTGTGTTATCCCGCTACAAGGTATGGTTTTTAAGGTCTGTCAATCTGCGCCGAGTATCTCAATTGGGATGGTTAGGGTTTCGTTTTCCACTTTGGTCTGGGCTAAGGTATGGTTTTGCTCGACTCTCTCAGTTATAAACCTCTTTGTATATTATCACGACGTTCTTTTGCAAAGTCTAAACCTACGTGTACATTTACGCCAACAACGTATGTCAAAGCATGTCCGTGTGTTTTTATCACCATATAAAACAATAAAACTATAACGAACCTTCGCAGAATTTCCCAGTATAATTGTGGGCACATTCACATTTAAACGACTGCGAACCAGTTGTTTCAACACAGACGCCGCCATTTTTACAGATCACGTGCTGACAGGCTGGTAGTGTTGGGGTTAGAGTAGTCGCAAGAATGTCATCAGAGGGCAACTTATCAAAGTAAACCCAGCCCGGGCGAGAAACCATATTTCGCGGGCGCGATTTATACGTTCTATCATTCATCTCACAGCTGTCGAAAATTCAAAGTTAATGCTGACGCACCTTGGTTTCTTCTCGCAAGCAGTTATACAAGTCAGCGGTTGTTTCCTGTAGGCTGTGTCAATGACGTGTGAGACAAGAGCCATGTTCTTTATTGAGCTTGCAGTAAAGCATCTTTCTTCTTCGGTTGTTAGTTTGATTGTTATATAAACAAAAAACACGGTGCGAAGTTCCATTGCTCAGCCAGTTATGATGAAGACATTCCTTGGCTCACTGAAAAAATAATTCACAAAGAAACAATTGTTCTTTAAACAAATATGCAGAATTCACAAATGATTTTGAGTCTTTAAATTGAGAATGATCTGACATAAAGGCTTTGTGTTTTTAAGAAAGCGTGCAAAAGTCCTTAGCTTTTTTAAACAACTTTTTGAAAAACCGCAAAACCAGACTCATGTATTCAGAATTCTCACCATGGAGAAAAAAGACTCAAGTAATTTAAGGTTGTTAGCAGAAGGACTAGTTGTTTTACGACTGAGGTCTCAAGTAATAATCCGAGAGTTTGTAATGCAAGTACTAACGCACGTAAGTTAGACTCCATTTTCGTCGCCGTCCAGCCGGCGCCATTTCAATAGTGATTATAAATTCAAAAGTTCAAACTTGAAATACGACTGTGCCAAAAGATAATTGTGTTGTTGACATAGTTTTAACTATTATAATTAAACAAAATATCTTTGCTTTAACAGAGATTTACAAAACTATTAAGACACGTGACCACGGCCTTCCCGTTAATTCCTTTAACGGGAAAAGAGAAATACTGAAGATTTTATCCGGCCTTTTAGCTCTTGCAAGGAGCCTGAACTCGGCAAAAACATCTACTTCTAAAACGACTGAAAAACTTCTGTTTGTTATCAAGCCAAAGCTATGAAAATTTTGAATGAAAACAAACATGGCGCCCCTGACACATTGGTACGGCCAACCCGACATCTTAATTGCCAAATATAGGCATACGGAAAGCGTAATATATTATTATTATATTAATATTTTATCAAAGACCGAACGCCAGCTTTCGAAGCCCAATATTTCATCAAAGAGCAAACTCCAGTTTACTCAAAATGAATAATAAGTGTAACAAAAAATCTTAAAACAATATTTTTTACACAAGCACAAAACTAGCTATCTTCACATAGAAACTGCAAGCGTTTAAATGGCAAACAGATTGGAAACTTTGAAGCCGGGGGCTCGAGAAAGGCTCTCAATTTAACTTGAGCATAAAAGAAAGAGTGTATTCAAATTTAGTCGAACTAAATTGCATTTGAGTCGTTTTAGTTACTATTCTTTAAAACTGCAAAGTGAAAAAAAGCCGCAGTTTCGGCAGTTTACACACCAAATAAAATTAATAAAAATTATTTTCCTTTTAGATTTTTGTAACCGACATGTGCTAGCATTTGTACGGATGAGCACCATTTCTGCCTGGTTTCATCTGGCAATGACATTTAAGGGAAAATGAAGCTAAACTTCCCAGAATATTCTAAAAGAACAAGACGTTCTTATATAAAAAAAGAGTGTAAACATGCATAAATTAACTACCTGTTGTCGAACGTACCGAACAAAGATGAGGATTTAACAGAATTCATGCAGTCGCTTAACTTCCACTTGTTTCGGGACAACTTGCCCGAAAAAACGTATTCTGAAAAAATTGTAGTTCAACTTCCTCCAAAGCAAAAGACTAAGTTAAAAGTTAACTGGCGGCGTAAACATCATGAATCCTTTCACTTGACAGAACTTTTACCAAAGAATATTCAAGTTTACAAAAGCAATTCATTAATTTTAGAAGCTAACCCTTAAAATGTTTCAGCTGTTTTGATCAAAAGGATTCTTGCATTGTTCAGCATTTTGACGGTTCTGATTTGGTTAAACAGCTGTTACCTTATTTTTTTCCTCTTTATCAAAGATAACTTCTTTCAATTGACGCCTTGACAGTATTAAGTAAGAACATACAAAGAAAGAAAAATGTTAAAACACTTAATGTCTTTTAAGTGCAAATACTGCCGAACTCTTTTCTTCAAAACCTTTTCACGCATGAGAATTGACAGAAAACCATTTCAGCTTCGGATTTTTGTAAATAGGTATCTTCTCTTTCATTTCAAGGAAGAGTCTCATAGGTGGTGTCTCTTACTTGTCGGATTAGCTCAGTCGGTAGAGAGCGTGCACGAGGTACCAGGAGCGATGTTCGGATCGATATCCTCCAAAACAACTTTATTTTTAGATCGTGTTCCTGTTAAACTATAATTCAGGGATAGAAAACGACTTAAAAAAACCAATTCGTTGTTCACCAAGTAATCACTTGAATAATATTTCTGAACGAATGAATTTTAAAAGAACCTGGTTGTTGTTCACTTGGTTTTGGGGGATTAGCTCATATGGTAGAGCGGGTGCTTTGCATGCAGGAGGTGCCGATGTCGATACCCGGATCCTTAAAGGCATATTTATTATTAGTTCGTTTTATTTTCAACGATACCTCTGAACGAATGACTTTAAAAGAACCTGGTTTCTGTTCACTTGGTATTTGTGGATTAGCTCATAAAGTAGAGCGCGTGCTTTGCATGCACGAGGTACCGGGATCGATACCCCGCTACTCCAAATCATCCTTATTTTTAGTTCGTTTTTCATTTCAATGATCTTTCTCAACGAATGAATTTGAAAACAACCTGGTTGGTGTTAACTTCGTATTGGGGGATTAGCTCATATGGTAGAGCGCGTGCAAACATGCACGAGAACCCGGGATCGATACCTGGATCCTCCGAATTATCTTTATTTATAATTCGTTTTTCATTTCAATGATCTTTCTGAACGAATGATTATGAAAAAAACCTGGTTGGTGTTAACTTCGTATTGGGGGATTAGCGCGTATGGTAGAGGAGCGTGCTTTGCATGCACGAGGTACCGGGATCGATACCCGGATCCTCGAAATCTTCTTTATATCCAGTTCGTTTCTTAATTCATAATGTTTCTGAACAAATGTTTATGAAAAAAACCTGGTTGGTACTAACTTCGTATTGGGAGATTAGCTCATATGGTAGAGCGCGTGCTTAGCATGCACGAGGTACCGGGATCGATACCCGGATCCTCTGGATCATCCTTATTTTTAGTTCGTTTTTCTTTTCAATGACCTTTCTGAACGAACGAATTTGAAAACAACCTGATTGGTGTTAACTTCGTATTGGGGGATTAGCTCACATGGTAGAGCGCGTGCCTTGCACAAACGACGTGACGGGATCCATACCCGGTCTTCCCAAGCATCTTCACTTTTAGTTCGTGTTTCATTTCAATGATCTTTCTGAACGAATGTTTTTGAAAAATATCTGGTTGGTGTTAACTTCGTATTGGGGGATTAGCTCATATGGTAGAGCGCGTGCTTCGCATGCACGAGGTACCGGGATCGATACCCGGATCCTCTAAACCATCTTTATTTTTAGTTCGTTTTACACTTCAATGATAATTTTGTACGAATGATTTTGAAAAAAACCTGGTTGGTGTTAAACTTCGTAATGGGGGATTAGCTCATATGGTAGAGCGCGTGCTTAGCATGCACGAGGTACCGGGATCGATACCTGGATCTTGCAAAACTTCTTTATCATCAGTTAATTTTACATTTCAATGATATTTCTGAACGAACGAATTTTAAAAGAACCTGGTTGGTGTTTATTTCGTATAGGGGGATTAGCTCATATGGTAGAGCGCGTGCTTCGCATGCACGAGGTACCGGGATCGATACCCGGATCCTCCAAATTAAACTTTTTAGTTGATTTTCCATTTCAATTATTTTGATTGATTGATTTCTCAAATACCCTGGTTGTTGTTTATTTTGTATTGGGGAAATGAGTGAATTTTAAAAGGATCTGGTTGGTGTTGATTTCGTATAGGTCGATTAGCTCATATGGTAGAGCCATGCTTAGTATGCACGTGGTAGCGTTATCGATACCCGGATCCTCCAAAATAAACTTCATTTATAGATCGTTTTTCATTTCAATTATTATCTGGATTGTTTGATTTTTAAAATCCCCTGTTTGGTGTTTCTTTTGTATTGGGGATTAGGTCATATGGTAGACGGCGTACTTAGCATGCAAGAGGTACCGGGATCGATACCCGGATCCTCCAATTCAACTTTATTATCAGTTCATTTTACATTTCAATGATATTTCTGAACAAACGAATTTTGAGAGAACCTAGTTGGTGTTTATTTCGTATAGGGGGATGAACTTATATGGTAGAGCGCGTGCTTCGCATGCACGAGGTACCGGGTTGGATACCCGGATCCTCCAAATCATTTTTATTTTTAGTTCATTTTACATTTCAATGATATTTCTGAACGAATGAATTTTAAAAGCACCTGGATTGTGTTTATTTCGTATAGGGGGATTAGCTCATATGGTAGAGTGCGTGCTTAGCATGCACAAGGTACCGGGATAGATACCAAGATCCTCCAAATCATCTTTATTTTCAGTTCATTTTTCATTTCAATGATAATTCTGAATGAATGAATTTTAAAAGAATCGGTTGGTGTTTATTTCGTATGGGGGGATTAGCTCATATGGTAGAGCGCGTACTTCGCATGCACGAGGTACCGGGATCGATACCCGGATTTTCCAAAATAAACTCTCTTTTTAGTTGGTTATTCATTTCTATTATGATTTTGATTGATTGATTTTTCAAATACCCTGGTTGGTGTTTATTTTGTATTGGGGAATTAGCTCATATGGTAGAGCGTTGCCTCGCGTGCACGAGGTTCCGGGATCGATACCCGGATCCTCCAAATCATCATTATTTTTAGTTCATTTTACATTTCAATGATATTTCTGAACGAATGAATATTAAAAGAACCTGGTTGGTGTTTACCTCGTATAGGGGGATATGAAAATATTGTAGAGCTCGTGCTTTGCATGCACGAGGTAGCGGGATCGATACCCAGATCCTGCAAATCATTTCTATATTCAGTTTATTTTACCTTTCAATGATATTTCTGAACGAGAGAATTCTAAAAGGACTTGGTTGTTGTTTATTTTGTATTGGGGAATTAGCTCATATGGTAGAGCGCTGCTTCGCATGCACGAGGTACCGGGATCGATACCCGGATCATCCAAATCATCTTTATTTTGAGATCATTTTACATTTCAATGATATTCATGAACGAATGAATTTTAAAAGAACCTGGTTGGTGTTTATTTCGTATAGGGGGATTAGCTCAATTGGTAAAGCGCGTGCTTAGCATGCACGAAGTACAGGGATAGATACCCAATCCTCCAAATCATCTTTATCCTCAGTTCATTTTACATTTCAATTATATTTCTGAACGAGCGAATTTTAAAAGTATCTGGTTGTTGTTTATTTTGTATTGGGGGATTAGCTCATATGGTAGAGCGCGTGCTTCGCATGCACAAGGTACCGGGATCTATATCCGGATTCTCCAAATCATCTTTATTTTCAGATCATTTTACATTTCAATGATACTTGTGAACGAATGAATATTAAAAGAACCTGGTTGGTGTTTATCTCGTATAAGGGAATTAGCTCATATGGTAGAGCGATGCTCCGCATGCACGAGGTACCGGGATTGATACCCGGATTATCCAAATCATCTTTATTTTCAGTTCATTTTACATTTCAATGATATTTTTGAACGAGTGAATTTTAAAAGGACCTGGTTGTT